>WYDE02237701.1:0-14393 GCA_009867175.2 Adela reaumurella
GCTGACACTCCGGTGAAGGAAAACATCGTGAGGAAACCCACTTCCAAGCCGGTTGGTCACCGTGGAAGTGTAAGACTAAAATCCTTCATGTTATGTAAATGAGAGAGGCCTGTACCCAGCAGTAGGGCGAATAAAATGGCTGAAAAAGAAGAAAACTAAGAAGGTGTAAGAAAAACGTAAAGAAACGAAAGAATTGTATTTTTTTCAAGTAAGTTCAAAGAGTAGTAAATCCGTTCTATTGGTAATTAATTGCTAATCAGACTACAGCATGGCACAAGCCAGGGCATAGATTTATCTCGTCTCGCCCGTAAATGTCCATACATAAAAACGCCAAGCCCATAGTCGCGCACCCACAACCTGGGGATCCTCAAAAGGCGTGTTAATAAATTGGAAAACGACCTTTTCGTCCGCCTAATAGCTGGCATGGCGCCTCGCTGAGCGCGGTTTCGTGAAGAGTGGTGTTATTGGCTGTGTCCCATCTTCTTTTGCAGTTTTGGGCACAGCCACCCGTGCTAGTTGTCTATAAAAAAAAAGATTATTAAACTGAATGTGGAGAAAAAGAGGAGGCATATGGTCGTTAAATTCAAAGAGGATCCTTAATAAGATCTCCAGTTGTGGCCTCAAAACCCTCGTCGAGTTCAGCGTGAGTAAAACCCTGTCATGATTGTATAGTGCGAAAAGGACACCTGTCACCGCAGCCCAATATTCTAATGAACTACGCTAAAAGTCGAATAACGCAATTGGATTGGGATCCTCGGGGTCTAACTTATACTTGACCTCAACTTTACACGACACATAATGGAAGACACTCGAAGAAAATGCCTCTATGCATTAAGTGTTACCTTTTGCCCTTATTCTTTTGTATTTGAGTGCAATAAATATATACAATACAATACACATCGATGAAAAAGCTAACGTATAAGGTCAAAGAAACTGGGTATCCTCAACAAGGTGCGTCAGTACTTCACGGTGAACCAGAAACTGCTGTATTGTTATGCGGTAAAAGAGAGCGACTTTCTTTTGTAAACGTTCCGCCTCCGCTCTGGAGGCACAGCTTTTCTCGTGCGTGGTGTTCACATATGTGGGACGTAGTTCCTCTGTAGCCCATCCCCATTGCATTCATACACTGTAGATATATCTCCCAACTAAGGACAAATCGTTCCTTGAAATCCCTTAGTTTCTTTAGTTTCCAACATGTGAAATGCCCTTCTTAAAGTTTTCCGCCAATGAAAAGTGTGGCGTCCTTCAAACAAATGCAAAGGTGCGCATACTCCACCCACATGATATTTGCAGTTCCCGTAAATTTTAGAATGCCCATGGACAGTCGAGCCAAAGGGAAGAAAAAAGTATGAATGAATGAATGAAAATTATTTATTGCACACATAGGAAGAAGTAAAAAAACACGTGACAAAGACATAAGAAATTTACAAAGGCGGGCTTATTACTAAAAAGCAATCTCTTACAGCCAATCCATGGGTGATAAGGGCTTAAGAATAGAAATGTAGAAAGGGTAGTGCAAGTTACTCAGAAAAAAAGCTTCAAGAGTTTCAGAATAAAAATGGAATAAGTAATAAAATAATAAATTATATAAAAATATATAGACATGGGATACACACATTTCTAATACATAGACATAATACTATAAAAATATAAATATGTACAATTATACTAAATAAAATAAAATACATACACATACATATATTTTACATACTAATATATATAACCACTAAAACAATACTTAAGATAAATAATATTTCTTCAATGCTTGGTAATGTAATGTCCTTGGTTTGCACGTTTTCTTTATGATTTTTTATCGAGTTTCTACGAAATATGTCTACGAATAATGTAGACGTTCAAAAGTTTATCAAACTAGCCGTTTTGAACTGGACCGTCCTGGCTTCAGAAGTACCTATGTCACGGTTCGGTTTGGTTTGGGGCTTCGAATCTTGAATAATTTCGATCCTTTAAATTAAAGTGTCTTGACATCATACAATACGTGTGATGCGTAAAGCAACCTTTCCAATAAGGAAATATATTCCAGTTTTATATACTGTGCAAAATACATACAGACGCACTTCCTGAACCTGTATTTAAGAAACGCGTTTTATCTTTTCCACAAACTGCTACCGGATTGACCTTAAAAGGTTTCGAATATTCTGAATAATATGGTGTCGCCAAAATACTACGCAAAAGTGCAGCTTCATCTTGGGCTTGAGGGATTACTATATTTTTATAGAGGTGAATGTTCATACGTGATGGATGACCTTTTGTAAGTAACAAAGGTGTCCTCGGAGCTACAGCGAGTCGCTAGCAGAGCAGGGCAACCTGTTAACTGGCAGGCCTGTCACTCACTACCATGTTGCATGTGTAGTGTTGTATATTGTATGGCGCTCAAGCCGGTACTTTCGTGTGGGAGACTTCGCGCCTGCAAGGTCCACATGAATTAATCAACTTCATACGTGTAGGTACGATAAATAAATTAAAGTGGACCGGAAGATAGGTTACGGTTGTCGGTCACTGCTACCTTGGGTACAAGGTAGGTGTACGCCAATCTTGTCGCAATCTTGTTATCAGCGTCGTTGGCTCAGTGGTTGCTGTATTCTGTATTCGATTATCGAAGTTAAGCACTTCGAGCGCGGTCACGCCTTTGATGGGTGACCGCTTGACCGTTGACGCTGGTCGTGGTTCGGATTCCACGTTAAACGTAGGTCCCTTCCCTCTCCTTACATGGTGGTAGGGTAAAACCCGCCCGGGTTGGTACCACCGCACAGAATGAAGGTCGGTCGAAGCGGCTATGAAACATAGTTCCTGTTTTACGTCCAGTTCAGTGTAGGCGGCTGGAATTGAGGGAAGCGCTTACATGGCACCACCTACATAACTCACCAAGGTGTTTAGGCTGACATCACTGGTACATTGGTACTGGAAGAACTGGTGCATTAGGTGATGTAGCCTTCCGTGTCAGTTTCGATAAAAGAAAAATTCTTCGTAAAATTAATATTTAACAATTTTTTTTTTATTGTACAACAATTTCATAGTGGGCATCCGTTACCTTTTGCGTAAGTAAAATGTCTGCGGGCGTAAGGACTATAATAGGTGTGAGACAACTGTGATGGGAGGATAAAATTAAATACAAAATTTCAATCATAAGGAATTGTTCAAACAATGAGTTTGTGCTTCCGAATGCCGGGAAGATCGGAAACAAATTGGAGAAGTGTATGTCCAACAGTGGACGGTTAAACGCTGAGGATGATGATGACGATGATGATGTATATTAACCCGTAAGCTCCCATAAGGGACGCACGTCCCTCTAATACGCTCCAGCCGTCGGCTCCCATAAGGGACCCGCGTCCCTCTGCACTGAGTTTATTCGCCCGCTGGCGCCGGTTCATACATTTTATTTATTAACCTTTATTATTTCTAAAAGACATTTATTTACGAGTATAATTACATAAATATTGTAAAGGTATATTGAGCATTTGAAAAAAAAAAATTTATTGAATTTTCGAAATTTTTTTTTGGCTACTTTTTCTGCTAAGTTTTAATCCTTGTGCCGTGGACTTTTTTACACTGATTTGTAGATAATTTCATCTTCTTTACGGAGCAAAATATTTTACTGATGTAATTTGATTGGTTTACGACATATTTGAGTATATGTCAAGGCCGGCGCTCAAGGCCGCGACGCGAAAAAGTCTGGGACTCAAGGGCTGGAGCACTATTTTCAAGGCGGCAATTCAACGGGTTAAGATGGCTTGCACGGATAGTATCCATTCACAACTCCCCTATTTATATTAGATGGGAAATATACATAGTAAAAAATGTAGTTGAAAATAAATTGTAACATGGATTTTTGCCCTCCGATGGGATCAAAATCATGGGATCCAATTGGAATCCCATGATTTCGATCCCATGGGATCCTAGAATACTTTTTTCGCCACTTTGATCCTATGTTCATAAGATTGTAAATTATAAGAGCGAGAGATATTTTTTTTTGTCCTTTTGGGTCCCATGCCGCAGCTTGACCGGTGGTTGATAGCTCGGTTCGTTATCACCGCGCTAAATGTAAGATGGTTTAAAGGGTTTTGTTTTCCGTCTAGTTCAGTGTAGTCGTGCTGCAAGATGTCCATACAATCGCCATACAATTGGCTTCACATACCAGGCTCTCAGAATTCTATGAGAGATATAATTTATTTTAATTTTATTAGGATTCTTACATACATTTATGAAGCAATGTATGGCAGTTGATGAAGCAAAGTATTGTAGCCAGTGGATAAGGAATATTGTGTTACAATGCATCCATACAATCGCCACAAAATCGTAGGGAATTTAATTTGGCAAAAGTACCAGGGCAGCAGGAGTTGTAGCTGGTGTCGCTTTGGACTTTGTTAGAAATGGTAATATCATTGGAAAGGGGCGGAGAGGTGCTTCTTTTTGGATGTGGTATTTTTTGAATGTGGCCTACAGTTACTTAGTTGTCGAGGTTTAGCGCGCTAGAGGTCGAGGTGATCGACAACAGCGACTGCTGGACATCCTGTATGTTGGTACGTCGGGAAGTTAGGAGATGTTACTGCTGCCGAAATTTCAGTGTGAGTACATTGTTTAAACAGTTTATGGGATTGTATGTGGTGTGTTTATTGTTGATGAGCGATCAAAATGCAAGAATTGTGCTTCGATTGCGCTTCGGACCAGTCCTCGAAATAAACAAAGTGCATTTACTTTTACATAAGTTTATTCCCAATCTTTGGACCCTATATGCTTTATAGCTAATGATAACAAAACTGTTAAGAAAACAAACACCACCACAGCGTGGTGGAAACATGGAAACCGATTAACACGTTTACACAGCGCACTGCAACTTGAAATATGTTAGCGGTTAAAACAAATCTATGTATAAGCGATTGTCTTTTATAAAGCATATAATATAATACATTCTAATATTTAATCTAAATTATCTAATAAATTCTACTCAAGTAACTTCTCTGTTACTATTGTTTAATTGTAATAACTTTGAAAAAAAGATTAAACATTTAAAAGTTATTAAAAAAGAGCAGGTTTTATGTTTTGAAGGTTCTGACTGTGGTTTAATTCTGATCGTGAGGCTATTCCGCTAATTTTAGCGTAGATAGTATTTTTGAGTGTTAGAAAAAAAATCTTAGATATTTAATAGCGTGAAGAAAACTAAATTATGTGGATAATAAAAACTTATAATTTGATTTACACTAAACTATTTTTAATTACTTTATATAATTTAATTTCTGTGCAAAGTTAAATAAAATGTGGATCTTTTCTGAAATTTTGAAGAAGAGAATGTTTGTGCTTACACTGGGAGCTTAGTAACAAACAAGAAAGTTTTTTTACTTTTGTTATTGTGGAGCAATTTGTTTTGTATTTTATTTTAGTTTCGTTATTTCATTTGACTCAAATATTAAATTATTTAATGTATAATCTGCCCCAGAAACTAATTATAACATAACATTATGTCAAGTAGAGTACTTCCTTGTTGTTCCTAGGGATAACTTTTTTATTACTAAAATTTTATTTAAGGTCCCATTTCGTCTCTAAGTAAGTTGAGTAAGTTTAGTACACAAAGTATAATATACACAGAAAAGAAAAAAATACTGAAGTGTTGTACAAATTCTTGGCTTCAATAATTCATATATATATTTTAGTTTGATAGATATAACGCTTCAAATACCGCGCATGCTCAAATTAGCGGAATAGCCTATGGAGACTAGCTACCGTAGTGATTTGTTAATTACAGAGATGTACTGACGCGATGACGCGCACGATAAGGTTAAGGGATCGCCAGAGAATAAAAACATTCGACTGAGGGATGAGCTCATATTTATTCCAAATAACAGATTTCCTCCAATGCCACAATACTCAATGAAGTAAGAAAAAGAAAATTATGAACATCTATAAAAGTCATTATACTATAGTCCGGTAATTAAGCTAAATTTTATAACTATTTTTTTACAATGTCATTATGTTTTTTTTTAAATACCACAATAACACTTTTACATTCTGTTCTAAAAGCCTGGGTTCAATCGCACAAGTCTAACAATGATAATTATTATACTACCTACAGCTCGTATTATTTGCTCCATATACAAATTATAAGAAGATGCGGATTCAGCTCCGATATCCAAAGCTATCCAATACTGCTACTTAGCCATCGGTATAAATACTGAGGTGACGCAGGCCCCCCTCGTCCGGGGAGGCTTCTCTCGCTGACCGGCGATATTCCGACGGGAACGATCCCTACCTCAACGTAAGTTAACATTATAAACACAACACTTATTAGAATCATCGTACCGTAAACATTTGTTTTGTCTATTATACATTTATATGCGTCTAATTGTTTTAGCTTAGTCGTTAACTAAAGTTAATAAGGGGCACAGATTTGATATGTTTCCGATGCGTGGTGATGGTATTGTACCTTTAGTCTAACCTAAGTAACAAGGCGTATATCCGGCTAGATCCACCACCGATAATCGTTATCACATGGAGTTGCCGATCCCTCGCACTCTCGCACACTGCCCGCTCCGATAACTAACTCCGCCCTGGCTATTTCAAACAATTCAGTTAACGTTTCACGTATAATACAAATATTTAATGATATTCTCGAGGAAAAAAAAACATTTAGATCAGATTGATATTGTGTGAAAAATATTGGACAAATCACAGAAATAAGACGTATTTATAGAAATGGCGGTGCCGAATGCTGTATGGGGGTGTGAGAGCAGTGCGCGCGGTGGGGTTGCATCTCAATATCGACAACTCTACAACCCTATCTTTTAATTCCGTATAATTAATTCAACATGACGTTCAGCCAATATAGTTTTTAGTTCAATAAGATACAGAATATGTTTTCTATGAAACTGTTTTACTTTCTAAATTACATTTAATATTACACGCTGATATGTATCGAGTAGTCCCCGTGATAGGTGGCGGTCGGGTCGCGCGCGCTCGGCGCCGACCAGTCTAACATAACACACTACCTACGTTACAAGCATTGGACGGAATCATCGCCGGCGCATCGGCGTGTCCGCTCCGGTGCCTCCTCTCCTCCCGCACCCTGTCCCCCGTACGTCTCCCGCACCCCGTCCCCCGTACATCTCCCGCACAACGTTCCCCATATATCACCCGTACCCCGTCCATCTCCCACACCGTGAATCTCCCGTCCCCCGTACATCTCTGGTACACCATACATCTCCCAAACCCTGTCCCCCGTACATCTCCCGTACCCCATACATCTCCCGAACCCCTTACATTTCCCACACCCTGTCCCCCGTACATCTCTACCCCGTACATTTCCCGCACCCTGTTCTCCGCACATCTCCTGTCCCCCGTACATCTCCCGGCCTCCGTACATCTGCCGCACTCCATATCCCATACACCTCCCGTCCTCCATACATCTCTCTTCACCCCACCGCACCGATGCAACGAAACGCTACAAAAATCTACTCACACAAAGCGAAGACAAAGAGTTCGTTGTATTTTTTTTAGGATTTTCGCAGAGCGGAGACGCCGACACATCCGACATTGGGAGATCACTACTTATTACGACTTAATTAGCGTACATACCACAATAAAAATTAATTAGTAAACATTGACTTAGCTAATTACATTTAACAAATTTCAATGAAAATATTGTAGACAGTATATATTAGTTAAAAGTATAAAGTTTAAAAGGATTAGACAAAAAAAAATATAGAAAACATTTTGAGAACGCCGGTGTAAAGCTTTCGTGGCGACAAATGCTCGTAATCCCACACTAAAGCTGCCCTTAGGCACCTATTGGGTATTGTGTAAACTACGACCCTTACAAGCAAATGTAACTGCATTCAACAGTACAACGCATTTCAAAACCGTTCTCTAAACTTTTTGGTGTACTGTTTGCAATGTCGGTTAACTTGATATAACATTGATTGCTCTCTCGAAGAGGTGGTTAGATTCAACTACTGAAAGGTTAGTTGTTAGTGTAAGTCTGGGTAGATGTACAATATACGGTATATCTAGTGTAGTTATACAGTAGTGACCTTACATAGAGACAAATTTGGTACTGCAAGAGGTTAACAGTTCACGTGTTTATTATATTAAATAAGTTTGTTCTTTGGTCTAGACATTACGAGAGGGGTAATGTGAGGCTGCCGTTGTAAATTAAATGTACGTACAATTACTTAGTTATATAAAATTTAGCTAAGTCACAAAATTGACAAAATTTCTTTACATTGACTACAGATTATTTTTCATAAGACTCGACTTGTGTTGCTTGTGTCTGCGGATCGGATGCTGTGGGAACTCGGTGTGCAGTGAAGACGACTGCGCCGCGTCAGTCGCCAAGCTGCCGGCTCATTCCCCGTTGTCAAAATTCATTTCTTAATTCCATAATTTTTTTTTACTATAAATATTTGTTATCATTACATTTACCAGTTTACACTAAAGTACCTAAAGTGTTACCTAAAGTATGTTTAAGCTTTTCATTTTTGGTTTATTCACTATTGATTTTCCGCACGCGGACCGCAGTACAGCATTAATTAATTAATTTATCATTAGGTAACCGGATAGTCTGGTACGTGATCGATAATCGAGTAGCTAAAAATAAAAAATATATTAAGTAATTCTAACTTTCGGTTAAACTAACACTTTCAATAGGCTTACTCTAATTATGTAGAATATTATTTATTTCATACTTTACGTTAGGTATGTAACTATACTTTTTTTTCTAGAATAAATACCCTTACCTAATTATACATATCGACCTAAAGATTATACAAATGTAGTAATTCTGTATTAAAATTATTTTATACCGAAAAAGCTCGTCGAAGCATGCAGATAGATTGGTATGATATAACTGTGAACCAAGCTTAGTACAGTCGCTCTCGAAAAAGCAATTTTTTTTAAAGAACAATATAATTTATTTGGTTTCAATAGGCTGGGAAATGTGCTCAATGGGAGGGGATGAAGATTCGTTTCTGTTCTGTTCAAATTATAGTTGTTGGGCATAATACGAAAGGTACTTTTGCTTAAAGAGTTGTGTGGCGTGGAGTGGGATGGTGCGTGCAAGCTCTTGCTAATTCCGGCACCGCCGGTATCTTAACGAGTGGACATTTATTTTCACAAACAATTTATGATATAAAAAGTAGCCGCTAAGAAAGACGTCAATATAATTTGAAATAGTATTAAAAATTGATTAATGAAATCATTAAATTTACGTTTAAAAATTGAAATAATTATTAACTTGAAATATTCAACAAAATGTAAAATTTTTACGAAGGGCACCTTTGGTTTTTAGCTTAGTCGAATTGAGTTATATCCTACGATTTGTTTTATTTGCAGCGATATGTTAATTTTATACATTCACTCCGAAAACGGCCGCATTTAATTAAATCTCACACGTACATATATGGATCGCCTTAAAATAAATAAAATGTAAATAAAGATATATCTTATTATACAAAAAATTGGGTTAATAAATAGGATGCGAATAAAATTTGGATCCGATAGATAATTCATAAAAGTAAAAAATTGTATCACTGGAATGTCAAATTAGCGTTACGCTAAGTTTGGTGTTAAGCTGAACGGTAAACGACTAAAAATAAAATACATAGGGCGCTCGCTAGTCAAACCACCGTACCCACAATAAAACATACTGTAACATTAATGAAAATTAGAGAGCTCCTATAACACTGTAAAAATGGATTAACATTTTAACTACGAGGTATGTTTATATACCTATTATACTCTTTTAAAATTCACCATATTTCATCTATGGCTATTATTCACGTTTGAACAGTGTTACAGTGTTTGTGTGCAGTTGTTATAACAAAGCTTCGTATGTGGGCCCTCCCCTCCCTCCGCCGCCGCCGTCGTCCTACGCCGCTGGTTGTCAGGTGCCGAGCTGGTGGACGTAGGAGTTAATGTTGTTCACCCTCTTCTCCGACTTTGGGTCCCTGCGGACACAATATAGGTACTCGATTATATCACCACTCGTCAACGTTCAACATTCATTGCTAATTAAAAATTTTGATATGTTGTAAGTATGGCTGGATAAACTTTTTTTGGTATCTATTTGAAAACAGTATATTATTTTGATAAAGTCATTTATTTTAATAGTTACGAAAACTCTCCAATAAGATCAATAAGAAATACGCATAAAGATTTTAATTACCAACATTTGTTAAAATATTGGTTACCCAGCGGACAAATTCTATTTTCCATACAAAAATGGGGACATAATTGTCCACTGGGTAACGCCTAAAATTGTCTTAGTTATTTATTTTAAATAAGTTTCAACGTTCTCTCAACGTTTTATATGCATAAACCTAAGTATCTGATACTTTGGATTTTAAACTAAGTAATACTTTGTAATTAAGTACCTATTTAACTTTTGTTTTAAACTATAGGTACTGTGCAACCCTGTTTTACTTTACAAGAAAAAGTTGATGTACCCATATTACATTAAGACCAACACAAGCTAACTTTATAAATGCTTTCGGTACAAACTGTAAGTCCTATATCCACATTTGTCATAATATTTAGCATTATCAAAATAAATAAAAACTTAGACAGTTTACTTGTATAAATTTGTATTGCTGTATAATGAGATAATATTAGACATATAGCAGGTAGGTAAATTAAGTTGGGTGAACACTAGTTAGTGCATTGTGCATTGCATAGCTACAACTAATAGGGCACGAACTACTACTCTCGATGAAATGGAAACAAACTACCGAACCGAAGGGACACGACTCACGACGCAACTAGCAACGCTATGCTTATAGAAGGAGCGTTCAGATGCTTGCGAAGTGGTGCAACTGAACTGTTCGCTCAAACGCGATAGCAAAGTACGAGATGGGCGAGGCCGAGAGCAGTAGTTGGTGCTGTAGGTGCGTACTTCGTGCGCGAGTATCCATCCGTTGTGCGCCATCTTGGAGCGTGCATACTCGAGGCGGATGGGTCCTCGGTCGGAGCTGAGCAGTAGGGCTCCCTGCAGGCGCGCGAGCGCGGCCCCCGCGTCCGCCGCGCTCGAGAACTCGACGAAGGCGACGGGACTCGCGGTGGCGGTGGCGCCCGCGTACGCCGCGCCCGCCATCATGCGCAGCCGAGTGAAGCCCGCACAACTGACCACACCACCCGGTTACCTACTGCTCAACCGCTCAACCGCTCTCTCCCTCCCGTCGTCGTGTCGCCGCAGCGGCATCAATGGAGCAACACTCTTCCTTTTACGTGTACGACTTGCGTCGTCTCGACATCCAATATTTGTAAAATGAGCGTGCAAATTTAACATATTAAGTAATTTTGCCACATCTTAATACATTTCGAGAAATGGTGTTCTTTTATCGGTCTCCTGTGCGTCTACCGGTCTAACATCACACGAGTGAGTGAAGAGGTTTCAACCAATCGTAGGCGCTATGCGGCCGGTCGAAACGGCCAGTCTGATTGGTTGAAATCGTGGCGTTGTCTCTCTCTTCGCTCGCTCAAGCGATGATAGCGCGGTAGACGCACTCGTGTTAAATTCTCACACTCATCTATGGGTTGTCAAATATAGGTCTATACCTACATACTTTTATATCGCACATATCTAAGATTTTAGAGAAAAGAGAAGTATGTTGCTCTATTATGCAGGAGTCGGGGTCGCCGTATCCCACATTAGTGCAGTGGGTGAGGGTAGCGGTGCGTGTTCCGGGCACTCGTTAACTTTTAGTCTAGAATTTATTTTTAATTCTAAAATTGTAAGTTTTAAAAAGTAAACTAGAGCCCGAATGGAAAGTGACCACATTTAACAACAAAATCAGTGTTTACATTCAGAGTGTGGATAGAAATGCGGTGTTTGATTAACGTATATACCTAGGTATAAGAAAGTTCCGGTCAAATTGATAAATTAAAATTGATAAACATTCGTAACGTCCAATTTTGGATTGTGGTTGGACATGTAAAGAATGAAATAACTTAAAATTTGACGAATCACATGCTCAGTTCAAATGCATACGTGAAGTTCACACAGCAGCACGAGACACAATCACTCTTCTATTTGATAGGAATCCGACACGAATCACTTACGACTCCAGAAAATTTTATAAAACGGCCGTAAAACAATTAGATAGCTAAGGTTGTTCAAGGAACAGCTTTATGGTGGAGTGAAGGATCACATGAGTGCTGAATGAGCTTCGCGTGTGTATATTGGAAGATGTGGAGACGGCACGGACGGAGTTGCTTCAGTGCGACATGCACGTGTGCGAGGTGTGGTAGTGTGGTGTCGGTGTGCTCTGAGACTGAGCCCCGCATCATTATTCATGGTGGTGTATGCGGTGACCATCACTCATTCGATAGTTCTGCATTATATCAGAACCATTTTAATGATACGGGACTGAGACATGTTAAGTGTCGAATAGATTTTAAGTCACAGTAGAAATGTGAATTGAAAACTGCTTCTTTTATATTGATATACAGGGTGTTTGGTAATTCGATACATTCCTTTGAGGGGGTTATAGTAGAGGTAATTTGCAAAAAATTAACCCCCATCGATAGGTTGTCGAAAATGGATGGTTTCCGAGATATTGTCACTTTTTCATTTTCTCTTCCATACATTTACTAAGAAAAATAGTGTTCCTAAATAGCTCCTTACTAAAAATTTCTGTTAAATGTCGCTCGTTTAGAATTTTTATGTAAATGGTATGATGCAGAGAAGTTTTTATGATTATGGTAAAGTTTCTTGTAGGAAGAAAATTTTTCATAAAATAAAGTCTTTAAAACCCCATAGAAAATGTGAAATGTTGTTTGAAACTACACAAGTTTGACATTTTGTATGGGAAATGAATGACTTTTTTTGATGTTATTTTATGAAAAATGTTCTTTCTACAAGAAAATTTTACATAATCATAAAAACTTCTTTGCCTCATACTCTTTATATAAGAATTCTAAACGAGCGACATTTAACAGAAAATTTTAGTAAGGAGCTATTTACGAACACTATTTTCTTAGTAAATATATGACGGAGAAAATGAAAAAGTGACAATATCTCGGAAACCATCCATTTCCAAAACCCTATTGATAGGGGTTAAAATGTTGCAAATTACCTCTACTATAACCCCCAGAAAGGAATGTATCGAATTACCAAACAACCTGTATAGGTTCCATAGGTGTAGGTAATCGCAGTTAGTTTTTGTATATTTAATTGTAAGGTCAGAGCGGGGAAGTCCGTCTAGAGGGCAAGTCCATACAGTCCATTAAAAACGCGCTTCTTGCATAGTAGCGCAATCTACTTGTTAGGCCCATAAACAATATTCGATAATGGTTATATCTCTCTACAATAGATTTCGCTACAAGGCATGTTAATCCGTGTGGACGCCATTTTACTTTTTTTACATTTTTCACTCGCCATCTTAGCTAACCGTGTTGTACAAAAAACAAAATTTAAAGTGAAAATAAAAGTCTCTGAATGGAAGCTAGAGGTGATTTCTTTGTACATTTATATACTAGAGCTTGTTACTTCATTGGATTATAAATAATTCAAACCATTTTCAAGTTATTGGCCAATTTACTTTCCTGACCTCAAAATATAAGATTGGGGAAGGCCGTACAACCCAGGCGAGGCAAGTCCGTCATATGCCAGTCTTGCCTCTATTCAGAAGTTGCAAACATTTCCAATCGCTACTCGAAATTTTGGACAAATATATTTAGACTGTTCTTTTGAAGGCTATAACTTACAATAATGCACACTGTTTGTGATTTCTAGGAAATAAGGTTTTTCGATTTGCTATTTATTACTTTTTATTTTTTTTTAATTGCAACCATTTGCACTTACGTAAAAGTTCGTGCCATGGCGATAACAATGTTCAGTAATCAGATTTTGAAATGAAGCTTTTGTAATTTTTTACTGTTTTTTTTTTCTTTGGAGAAAGTGAGCTGCGTTGATTTTGATTAATATTTTTTTTTTACGATTAAATGTCTGATTATTTCTTTATTCTTCTCAGGCATTAAAATATATTAACACATTCATCATTCAGCGGCCGTATGAAACCGTTCCTATCTGTTTTTTTTTAAATTAAATTTCAGTTTTATAGATCATTATTGATAGAGAAATATAATTATGCAGGGTTGCCTTTTAAAATATGGCCAAAAAAATTTTAATTTACTTTAATCAATATTTTACGCAAGAGAGAAAAAGAGAAAATAACATGCACCACATCGTCCGTCAGAAAAGGACTCAGTGTGCGAGCTCTCCTTGTTTTAAAAATCGAACGATTGTCGAAAATCGATGCAGCAGCAGCCAGTCAGTACAAGGTCGCACACTGCGTTCTTGTCTGACGGACGGTGTGGCGCATGCTCTTTTTCTCTCTGTCGTATGTTAAATTTTGATTTAAGTAATTAAATTCAAAATACTCACGGCA
>WYDE02237812.1:0-14379 GCA_009867175.2 Adela reaumurella
AACTGACACTGATGGCTACATCACCTAATGCACCAGTTCTTCTGGTACCAGTGATGTCAGCCTAAACACCTTGGTGATGGTGGTTGATCCTTAATTTTATGTCTGGGTGGACAATAGACTGCACTTATATTTACAGGCCTTTGCTTGTTATTAACTGTTATTGTGGTTGCTGTAAATAGTCCTATACGAATTCACAATGCAGGTGATACTGTATGTTATTCTTGAGAATGACAGCTGTTCCACCCTGAGAGGTTCCGTCTGGGTGATGGTACAATATGCATTATATCCAGCTAAAGTTGAAAGCCTTGAGATTATTTAAGTGTGTCTCTGAGATTAGAATGATGTCAATTTTGTTAACTTTAAGAAGTGTTTCTAGTTCTCGTTTATTAGGCAGTAGACCATTTATGTTCCTGGTGACTACTCGTAGAGCTGTCATAGTAACTTACTGAGCAGTGATGTCATCAGATTCATCATTGTAGGTACCCAATTGTAGCAATCTTTCTTCTTTTGCAGCCATTTTATTCGCCCCACTGCTGGGTACAGGCCTCTTAATTTGCAAGATATAAGAGGATTTCAGTCATACACTTCCACGTTGACCAACCGGCTTGGAAGTGGGTATCCTCACGGTGTTTTCCTTCACCCGAGTGTCAGCGGCCATGTAGCACAAATTCTCAAGTTATAAACATTGTGCTCCCAGTGGGTATCGAACCCGCACCTACCGCTTCTGAGGCGTGCTCTTGCCCGCCTGTCTAATTTGACAGTTTATTGCGTTATGTGTATTGCGCACTATTACAAATAAAAGAGAAGAGCACTCACAGTGTTGTGTGGCAGCAACTGCCTCAGCTTGCTGGTCAGCTCCGAAGCGACGTAGCTGTGCAGGTAGATCGCGCTGTAGACGTCACCCGCGTGACCAGTGCACACGTATATAATCAGGCGCGGCTGGATGCGTCTACGCACATAACACACTCGTACTATAAAGAGGAGCAAGGTTTCAGGCTTCACGCCCTGAACCTAGAAATGCAGAATGACTGGCTGACAGTGGGTGACTTCTGCATCCCACCTGCGTTCAAGGGGAAATCCATAATATACAACTGGTCCCCTGAGCTATTTAAGTCCTACATAACTAAATGCATTCCAGCTTACTCTCCCTGACCCGAGTAACCTAGTTTGATGGGGTAAATCTACTAATAGATTATGCCCGTCAAGTAAGGAGTTTGTTGGCACTGCTAAGCATGTGCTGTGTGGAAGCAAGGTGCTACTTGAGAGATGCCAATATTCCTACTGTCACGATAGGTCCTCCAAGTCATCAGAGAGGCCATCAGTGTATCCATTGCACGGGCGAGGAAAGGACAAAACAGTAATGGATTTCCGGAGGTCAACTTTGTGAAACCTGTAGCCAATAAGCTGCCCAAAAATAGGACTAAACCTTCCTTAATTTTGGGGGCAATAAAGGACTGCCAAATGCTGATGGACACATATGAGAAGCATTACCAAATGCCTTCAGAAATCTGTACCACGGCATACAGACCGGATTTACTCATATTCTCAAAGGTGACAAAGCATGTGGTGCTTATTGAACTTACGGTCCAATGGTAAAGTAACATTCCGGAGGACCACAACATGAAAGTAAACAAGTACTGCAACCTAGAAGACCGGATAGTGAGAAACAGATTCAAGGGCTGACGGCGAAGTAGCTCTACAGTCTCTTCAAGAATCTGGGCCTGCCAAGATCGACGCTAAGCTCATACATGGAGGAGCTTCGAAAGCGTCACTGGAGGCTTCCTACAGAATATGGATGAGTAGAGAGAGGGAGAGGGAGGTCAAGAGCGGGACAAATGTTTCTCCGCGTCCTAGTAATCTCATACTGACTGAGGAGGGCTTGAAGCGAGCCGAAACGTGCGCGCTGGAGAAAGGAAGAGGGTCCTCATTTGTCCTGAACTCTATTGACCCTCTCTGTGCTAGCAATGGGCCCGGATGTGTTCGTGAAGCCATTGAGTGCTGAGTTCAACACCTTCCTTCGTGTCAGCCGGCTAGGTTTTAATGGCTTCTGACTGTTTGTTGTAAGGAAAGATTAAGAATGGTGGCATTCCACAGCTTGGCAACCCTGTAAGTAAAGGATATGCAGGATCCATTTTTCCTTAAGTCAGCCACGTGATTACGTCCTTTTGATGTTGGGGCAGAAATTATTTGAAGGGAGTGCTTTCCAGGTTGGCGACTACTTGCTAACCTGTTGCACATGTACCGATGGTTTAAGTTGTTGATGAGTTGTGAGGGGTCGTCATGTACTAGCTATTGGAATTGTGGTGGATACAACTTTATAACAGGTAGTAGTTTAAGTGTGTGAATCAAATACACAACGAGAAAGGGCTGAGCCCAGCAGTGTGACGCTAAAGGAGTTACGGAAAAATAAGAATAAAGAAAACATACAAGCACATCCTGAACTAAAGTTTAGCAATTTTTTTACTCTACAAAATGGGATTGGGTTATGTCCGGAGATCGGATATTCGGATGCGTATTTACTTAAAGTTGAGGTTTTGGCTATTATAGTATAATGAACTAATTTAAAAAAAAAATCCTGCGACTGACAAATTTAATGTTCCGTTTATTATATCGGGATTATTTATTATAATCGGGTGTATACATATATACCTACGTTCTGTTGTAGGCTAACCTGGAAATGCACTTTTGGATCGATCGTAAAAAAATCGAGATTGCGGAATGGACAAATTCAGTGTTTATTCTGACTAAAGAATGTTTTTTTTTAAATTATTTTTTTTCATTAATTTTAAGAAGTTTCTTTTAATATGCATGCGATCAGTTATACATTCCCGGTTATTTCCCAGTTATACATTTCTTGGCATTTGCAATTTAAAAAAAATAAATTTTAAGAAGCCATTTCCATACTTAAAAGTATTCATACATACATAGCGTCACACCTGTTTCCTGGTGGGGTAGGCAGAGACAACTTTTATGGCCATAAATTTACTTTAGGTAAATATACATCCTAATATCGGATCTCTGGTTATGTCATAATAACAGACGTGATGTCATAATCTATATTAATCCTCTGTTACTGTGGATGATGAATTATTAAATGAATGCTGTTGTCATTTCTGTGTGTAAGCTTTTTATGGTTGTGTTACAATTTGTTTTTTGTGTTTGTGTGCTTTATCGATATATTTGCCCAAAAAATTAAGCATAAAAAACATCACAAACCTGCCCTCCAGCAAGGACTAAAAAACAGCGAGTAGCATGAATGTTTTCCTTATTCGCCTTACCACGAACCAAGATTGAAAACGTTGGCGGCGACAGCTTTTTATTATTTCTTGAATGCACAAAATACCAAACAAATGATACAATACTCGTTTGCCCAGTCCAGTATGATACATGGAGACACGTCTAGACAGACTAGATTAGTGATGCGCACTCTACTGAGCAAACCATGTGTTCAATCCTTTTTAAATTACCGCGGTCGCTGAACAACATTTTGAAAACTTCCGGCTCTTCTTGTGGCGACTTTATCGGATTGTCCGACGTTTCGAACAGAGCGTCCTGTTCATGGTCACGGAGCCGTCCGCTAGCTACGAGTACGTGGTGCATTTCCAAACGCAACGGCTCCCAGTTGCCAGACCGCCATATTCTTGATGCCGAAAAAATAAGGAACACGACCAACAATCATTTCATTACAAAATCAAGTGTTTTTTTTTCACTGTCTCCTAAACCATTACTAGCTTTTTGCCCACGGCTTCGCCGGCGGTAAATCACCCCTATCCCAGCCCATTTAGCGTGATGGTGATGGCCTGTTGTGATCCTCAAGAACTACTCCTCACATCAATGCAAACTGCATCAAAATCGGTTCAGTGGTTCCAGAGTTTACCTCAAACATAGACTATATAGAGAGTCGTTCCCTTTTATATGTATATAGAGATAGAGAGCTCTCTTTTAAACGTCTTACTCTGTATTCTTTTAACGTTAAAAAAGAAATCATTTTATTACTTTTGGGAAACGGTGCTGGGTAAACTATATTCTTATTCTGTAATACTGTACCTTGTACTTTTTAACACTTATAGGTTTTACCTGTTTGTTTTTCCAAATAAATAAAATAAAATAAGACCAACGCTCTTAGATACTTTCCACTACTGGGCGAATTTAGATGTATTTATGCCTTATTACAATAAGGCCGTACAGTGTCTTACACCCCCTTAAGTTAGCAAAGCTCAATATGAAATACACATCTGTCTCTCTGTCATTTATTAATGCAATGGCGACGTCAGGTAAGCTTACTAATGTCACTTCCTTTGTTCTCACCATTCTGCCTCACTCACTCGAGAGAGGTAAATAACCTACCCGTCTCCTTTGCTCTTGTTATGGCTATAGGGCATAACGTCTGTCAGTGGTGGGCCTGTTTATTCAGTTGACGTCTTCTGAACTGACAGAAAGAAGTGAATAAACTTTTGTAGGAAGCCAGTTTAGATCAATAACATAACATTCTAACATACATACATACGTATCACTCACGCTTTAATCCCGACAATTGGGGTAAGCAGAGCAATCGGTGTTGTGCTGCAAGAACTCGGGTAAACTACAGCACAACACCGACCATCATGTTTTGCAATGTTTTTGGACAAGATATCTATCAAGCAGCATGTAAAGCACGAAGCACCCACCTACTGCATGACTCTGTGGAAGTCCGTGTTAAGGTAAGATGCGAGCCTGTCGCCCTTTAGCACGGCATATTTTCCTTATCCCTTAGTCGCTTTTTACGACACCCGTGGGAATAGATGCAGTGGGGGTATTCTTTTAAGTACCAGCTCCACACGGTACAATAACACAATGACATGACGTTTGGGGAAAAACAAGTTCAGTCATTTGCACTGATGTTCTGACTGGTTTTCCTGTGTATACATAGTGTATGGAAGGAATGTGGTTTAATTTGTAGCAATAAATATTTTGACAACAAGAAAAACGTTTGAAGGTTTTGAATTGAAGCTTACAATGACTTCACCGCAGACATATACAGACCCATTGGCAGTAGAGGAGGATAATCTGTAAAGTAACACATAAAAAATTACAATCTTACTACTACTTACTATCCACCGCTCCAATCTTCTCAATTCTGTTAGGGAAAACGGGTCGATATTTGCCAATTTATTATTTCCCGGTAGTTCACCTCAGTGTTTGTGTATGAAGAGTGGTCAGCGTCGACTGACACTGGCCGCTTAACGTTCAACATAAAACCCTACATGTGTGGGCGTTGGAGTTATATTCACAAGAGCTGTTGTGATTAGTTGTTTTATACGTTCTGGTTTTAGTGAAATCATCTTCCTTGAAAGGTGGATAAACAAAGTAATGAAAATGTATTAGATGTAGCAATATTTTTTAGTCACTACGTATATTTTCAAAGAACTAAGAATGACTGAATGAATTTTTAGAGGCACACGCAAGGTTTCGCCTAAGAGATTGTATGTGTTTTCCATTTAGTTCAGTGTAGTTGGACTGAAAAAGTGAAGTACTCTGCCATGGCACCATACTTCATAGGATTGAAACAGGCGCACATCGCGGTTCACGATTGTGCGACATACATGACATTGTGAGCCAACCATTATGTAATGATAACGAAAAAAAGTAACGATTTGTGCAGGTTTTTCCTTCTTCGGGGTGCATTGTTTTTTAACGAGAATCAATCAATATATTTGTCAGAAATCGATGTATGTAATCCAGCTCTAAGAGCCAATTTAAAAAAAAGAAAAGGGGGGAGTGGATTTGAGACTTTTTGTTCGCGGGCTCCTCAATTGTTGCCCACAAATTTACCTAGTGTAGTTCTTATCAGTACAAAAATTAAATATATTTAAATTTCATAATTAGCACGTGTGTACAAGAGTGCCGAAAATTTTATAAATTTTTCTCTCGCTAGCCTAACTAGCTCGCATAGCTGCGCAAAGACCACGCAACCCTCTCGCGTTTCGATCAAAACTGGTAGAAATTAATGAAATAGATTCTGCCATAATCACAAATGAATATTAGGTCTTTACCTATGAAATTGGAGATTTGCATGAAAATTGTAAAATATAAAAATATTGTTTTTATTTATTTATTACGAGCAACAAACTTAGGTTTAACAGTTAAATAGACGGTTATAAAGATCCATTATATTAAAACTGCCTTTAAAAATTAATATAAGAGAGAGAGAAACGGAAAAAAAAATTACTTGATAGGCAGTCATTACCTACTTAATTAAATATTTAATATTTGTTTGTTTCTTTATTTTAGCTAATTAAAGTACTGGCCCAAATTATCTATACAATTTTACCATTTTGATGGCAGTTTGTTTATCCTTTAATGTAGAAGTCTGCTGGATGAGAGGCGATGAAGTCAGCGTAAGCGTTTTGTACTGCCTCTCAGGTGTTAATGTTTTCCCACTTAAAAAGTTGTCTAAATTTTGAAAAGAGCAGAAATCTGTTGGGCATGGTCCGCTGCGTACGGTGGGTGACGGAGAGCTTCCAGCTCTCAACTCTTGTAACTTTGCGATGGTCTGTCGTGAAGAGTGAGATAACGCATTGTCTTGGGGAACAATGAGGAAGAGCGTTTGACCAGGTTTGGTTGTTGAATTGCGAGCTTCTCCATCATTGTTTGGAATTTTTGGCAATAGACATCTGCCGTCCCTGTTGTGCCATTCGGTAAGAAGCTGTGATGTAAGTCCGGCACTGGTCCACCAGACAGTCACCATCATCGCCTATGGGTAATCTTTTTTAGCGCACTGATTAGGTGCTGTACCCGGGTCCACCCTGTAAGCGACGAATGCTTACGGTTGTCGTATTGGATCCACTTTTCATCGCAGGTAATAATTTGATTTAGAATTCCTTCGTTTCTATGCCGATTCAGTAGTGCTATGCGCATGCTTCTCCGCGTAAGTTTCGCTGATGGGTGGTTAGTTTGTGTGGCATGTTGTTTGACGCATGTGCTTTAATGTGTTTTGACACTAACTCCAAAGCCCGCAGCAAGCTCAGCCGTAGATTGAGTTGGATCCGCTTCCGCTATCGCCTTCAAGTCGTCGTTGTCGACTATAGTTATCTAAAGTAATAAATGTGCTCCCAGTGGGGCTCGAACCCGCACCTCCCGCTTGAGAGGCGTGCTCTTGCCCGCTCGGCTAATCTGACACATCAGAGCAGTGTTAGGTCCTTACACGTCGTTAATATTTCTAGTTGTCTGCGCAGCGGTATTTCCACGTAGGAACTCATATTCGAAAAATGTACGAATTTTCAGTTGATCCATGCATGGCGCCAAAAACTACCATAATTACACAAAAACAAAACACTATCTAAAGAAATGATTGAATTATAAATTACAATAACATGGCTTTCGAAAAATTATATTATGGAGGAGACGACACGGACCAATATTATGAAAAAAAAATCCAGTAAAACTAAGAAAATTAATTTAAACCTAATGAAAAATTCTAATATTTGAGTGAGGGAGACGACTAATTTTGAAGTAAACCTTAGATAATTAATTTGAAACTAAACAATAAATGCTCATATTAAAGGGAGAGAAACGCCAGGATCAAGTATGATAAGTATTAATATAATAATAATTACAATGCACCCCGATCCCTGGTGAATTGCACCGCGAGGAAACCTATACGCTAACAATAACAATGTTTTGTAGTGTATTAAGGTTAAGTGAAAGAGATTTCCTCCGGTTAAGTCCGCCTTCTGATAAGCTGAAACGCCTATAAGTATTTAATAATTTCAAAGTGTACTGTAGTTAGATCGCAAGACACTCGTGATATCTTAAAATATCTTAAAATACACAAACGTCGTCGGACAAAAAACTTAGGTAACGTCGATCAAGCGTCAATTATGTGTTAGACTAGCAGTTAGAGTTCGGTGTAGCGTAGCGACACATTAACGCTGTGATGACATCGCACGTAAGTACCTAGGCGCATACTCGCAATTTGTAGTGTAGCATACACATAACATTATACAAGAACGTACGAAAGCATAATCGAACAAGCGTTTCGGCATCAGAAAAGCAGTAGCTAAAGTCGTACACAGACAACACGGCGCGTAACGCAGTTATAACGCGAGTTAAAACCAAGAATTTGTAGAGGTCATTATTTAGTCTGAAAAAAAGTTAAACGCATGATACCAACATCGCTACGCGTAACGCGCTCATAACGCAAGCTAAAACCCGGAATTTGAGTCCAGCTGACAATGAAGCATAAAGCTAGCATTTAAGATACAATTAGTTTTACTGTGCACTTCGAGCTGTCAAAAAGGTAGGTTAAAACTAACTAAAATTATGACGAAAAGATCGAATGAGACTTCCAAAACAGTGCCGACGACACGAAAGTGCAGGCCGAGCTGATCTGATAAGCGTCGGCAGAGAGGTGAGGAAGTAAGCGTAAACGGTGGGAACGTTGATTTGACCTAACTTTTTTGACAGCTCAAAGTGCTCAAAAAAAATAATTGGGTTAATTATCCACACATCCATGTTAGTGTAAAGTGGTTGTAGCGCAAGTTTGAAAACTGAATTTTAGAGGACCATATAGGTAATGCATCATAATTCATAATAGAGAAAAACTTCGGTGCTAAAAAGACAGACGGTTACCTTGTCTGTAAGAATCGCGAAATAGTCTAATAAGTGGCAATAACGCAAGTTGAAACCCAGAATTTAAGTCATAAAATATAATAACGGTCATTTATCGTTACATAAGGTAGTAACATAGTTCACATGTAATGATGGTTATAACCATTACAGTTTAGCCTGCTGACCGTAGACATTTTGGCTTCCATTGATAAATGATTGAATAGGCGTTCATTTCCGTAGTCTCAGGTCTCGGTGTGAATGGTGTGATTGACCCAGTGAAAAAGTTTTGGGTCAAAAGACTGGCGAGTGTGTGGTCTCATCAATTCAATATGACATTATGCATACAATTTGTACAAAGTTATGAGATACACCTTTGCCTAATTTATATGCGTTATGCATTACTTTTTAGAATTTCATTATTTTCAATGGACGGAACGGAGATGTGTAGCTTTACCAACGACGATAGATTGATGATCTCAGATGATCATGACATGAATAACGGTGCGGTTATTTGTACTCGCCAAACGTCGCCGATGTCGTCGAACGTTGACGGCTGTCTGCACCTCGGTGAAGGAAAACACCGTGAGGAAACCGTGTTGTAGTGTACGAGGTAGTGTATAAAGGTTGACTGGAAGAGATTGCCTCCGGCAATAAGTCCGCCTCCTGCTAAGCAGAAAAGTCTATATTTATTTTATTTATTTATATTACCAATATGGATTGTGCCATAGCCGCCTGTAGTATATCTCTGTCTTTGGTTAGAAGCCTGTAAGTGCACGCCATCGCAACGTCGCACGTAGGCCGAAATTGTATGAGACTGCGACGTTGCCACATTTAACTGTACACATGGCAACGTCATATTCCCATGCATTTTTCGCAAGTGTGACGTTACACTCCCAAGCTTGGAAACAAAGACAGAGATAGACTACAGGCGGCTGTGATAGTACCTACGTGTGGTGTTTATAAATGGCTAAGTTTAAATTCAGTTTCAAGCTCTTGGGGGATACTTAGGACGAAGGACTTCTTTGTTTATATTTTCTATACTGGGTGATAGTGAAGTGATCTTTCTGTGGACTGATTTTTTTTTGTTTGGGCATAGTTGCCTCAGACTTAGAGAAAACAATTGAGCAACCGTAAGGAGGTGTGACTTCCGGCTTTCAGTATACCTACATAACGAAGAAAGTGTTAAAATGTTCTCTGGTCACAAAGGGAGCTTTCTATGGGCTGCATATTTGGGCAATGTATTTGGGGATATTTGTCTCCTACAAAAAGAAAAACCAAAGCGCCTATAGAAAGGTATTCCATCTGATACCCCCCAGATCCAGATGTCGTCTAATTTTTTGCACTTCTCTTGATTGCAAATGGGTAATTATAATGAACAGTATCTGAATTTTAAATTTGTTTTAACAAAAATTCAACACTTTTCCTTTAAGAGCAGTTAAATGTATCAAATTCTATTAAACATTGAATTATTATTTTTTATTTCACGCAAAATTTTGTGGATTTGCACAAATTCACTTCGAAATATATTATACATCGGGAATAAAGTATTTATACACCGGGCAACACCAAACAGAGTTGGATAGTTATTTTTTTAAATTTAAGTTGAGTTTTTTTAAAATTTAATTTCGATATATAATATTATGAAAAAATACAGCACTTTTATTACTGAATAAGTAACTAAATACAAGTAACATTCTACAGTATTGGATGAGCGATGTATTGCATTTTATAGCGGTAGGTACCAACTGAAAAAAAATCTATTTATCAAATATTTCGGCAATCGATTGAAATAAACGATTGAAAAAACCCATGTCTTTGTTATGACTTCATCTGGATCCGCGTAGCCGTACGGAAACACCTTTCTGTACACATCTTGCGAAAAACAATCGAGGTAGGGACGCGTGTCTGGAAGGTTTAGGGTGTAGTAATCAATGTGTACTCTTAGTCTCTAACTTTCGTTTTCATTAGGTAACACTTTTAATAAGTGGAAAAGTAGCTATATCGGCAACTTTTACCCGTCTTAAAAATATTTTTAAGACATAACCAGTGAGGATTAATTATTTAATTGTGGCTTCCATTTTTTTTATGTGCGAAGAAGTTGTAATCCGGTGTGTGGCGAGCTATTGACATATTTACATAAGTTTACATCAGTTTTGTCAAATTTCTATACGGCTTCCTTTTTTTTAATTCGGTGTGCAAGTTGTAATTTGGTGTGGGCGTGTTATTAGAGATTTTTTTAAATATTTATTAATCACGATAATTTGCACAAAAAAACGTGTATTATAATATAAGTAATCCTAAGTACACTAAATTAAAATCTGTTTTGCTGGAGTTCAAAAACTCCCTAATCCTTGGGGTGTATTTTCCAGGCTAAACGAAGTATTCTATAAGGACCTTCATACTTTACTACGGAGATCGAAAATGACCCATATACCACCTATCCCACTAAGATGACATTATCGAGAGAAAATAGCCTATGCTATGCCAGTGAATAATGAGGACTACACTAGATCTTTCTTTCACCTTCGTATAGAGGTATATTTTCAGGAGCGAAAAATTGTTTCATATTGTTTTTTTTCAAAAAATCTGAATATATCTACTTATTTGTTTTGATTTTGTAAGGAATTTTCAATGCGAGAGCGTTGTGGTCTGAAAGAAGATTTAGTGATAAAGATTGAGAAAGGGATGCTTCGGTGGTACGGTCATGTTGGAAAAATGGATGATAGAGGACATAACGAAAAAAATTTTTGGAGCGAATGAGAGTGGAAGAGTCTGGAAGGGCCGCCAGTCGCCACTCACGTACATAGAACAGATCGAGCATATGCTCCAAAAGGAGCAAGTCCGCACTGCGCAGTACCCGTAACGGATTAACATATATGAAGAACCTTAAGAGAGTGCAAGAAGCGACAGAGGTGTATCAGGCAGGATCGTGGCACGTGGATATCCGTTATCTCTGCCTACCCTTCTGGGGAACAGGTGTGACGCTATATATGTATGTATGTATGTTCAAATGAAATAACTTGATTTTACTATGTGTGACGGTGACGGTGCTAGCTGCCGACGGACTACGAGTAGGTACCTACTGTGACTGTTATGCTTATGGCTATGGAAATAATGTATCATTGTGCTCAATTTATGGCCTCTTATTGTTCGGTCATTCAAGGACCAAGGACGAGTTAGAGACCTATCTATCTGTAGGTACTTAACATACACTCTCGTCTACACTATGAACCCTCCTACCTTGATCCCTGTGAAGAATAAAGTAGTTCTCGTATCTCTATGATGGAGACACTGAAATGTACGTTAAATTTCTTCAAGTTATTCCAGAAATTTTTCAAAATCCATTATACAGATCTATCAACTATTAAAATTTCAGGTGCTATAAATAAGTAACGCAACCACTTAGCGCCGGCAGACCGACGTCAATGACATCAGTGAGTTGATCTCTAACCGTTAATACCAAAACTACCCATTTCTAGAATCGTTACAATAATATGCCGCACCTCTTAGTCTAGTAGGCGTGCATGAGTTTACTAGAGGCGCGCCTAAGAGACTTCTTGTCGGCCGCCCCGCGCCCTCGCTTATATTTTGTCGGCGAGGACGAGTGAAACAGTTGCTATCGCAGCGACATGGAGAGTCACACGGCGAGTTTCATAATATGTGCCATGGTCACCGTATTGTTAATTGATTTTCTACTGGTCTAAAAGGTACCCAGACTTTGTTAAAAATTCATAACAGTGATTAATTTTGTGCTGTATTTTATATTCCAATTACAGTGTATACACAGAACACAGCAATTTTGGAATTTGCAAATTTTCCCTAAAACATCAATTTCCTTGATCTAGTCTGACTGCTGTCTCGAATATAGTGTTATTATTATAATGATGTACATGTACTAGTTATCAGCTCGCAAAAAACTCCGACACAAATGTTATAGTAATGGTATAGTAGATGGTAAAATGTGATAGAACACTCGGATCACTATAACTAGAAATTCAAATAGTCACTATGAGGCCATGCTTTAAACTGAATGTCTCTGTGACTTCAATAAAACAGAGAAGGCACTTCCCGAGTTCCTTAAGGTATCATACAAGCACGCACCACCAATACCTAGTAAATAGTAACCATTTCTTACTCATTTACACAAAGTTACTTATTTATTACCCATCACTAGATATAGCGTCGTTGGCTTAGTGTTGCGATATTCAGTATTTGATTATCGAAGTTAAGTAATGCTGGGCGCGGTCAGGACTTGGATGGGTGACCGCTTGACCGTAGACGCTGGTCGTGGTTCGGATTCCACGTTAAATTGTAGGTCCCTTCCCTCTCCTTAAATGGTGGTAGGGTTGAAACCGCCCGGGCTGGTACCACCGCACTGAATGAAGGTCGGTCGAAGCGGCTATGAGACATGGTTCGTCTTTTCCGTCCAGTTCAGTGTAGCCTGCTGGAAATGAGAGAAGCGCTGTTATGGCACCTACCTACATAAGTCACCAAGGTGTTTAGGCTGACATCACTGGTACCATAAAAACTGGTTCGTTAGGTGATGTAGCCATACGTGTCACTTTCAATAAAAAAAAAAAGTTCGTACTAGGTAACTCTGTTGTTTTCCGACCTGACGCGATAGCTCCTGTAATGCGACGACCGCGTATACCCGCTCTCCAGTGGTGGTGGTGGACTGTAAGATCAGCGGGTATGCGGCGGCGCAAAACAATCTAACGCCGTCGCTGCCCCTGTCATTGGTTTACCGGATTGTTCCTTCCCTGACAGCGACGGGTTGCTTGGTGTGGCTTGAGGCGTACCCTTGGGGTGGCCCTGGTTTGGGGGTGTGTCGCGCCCCCCTTGGATCCGCCTCTGGATTCGTGGTTTGTCGCGCGCCCTTGGTCCGCGTCTGGAAAGGCGGCTTGCTGCGCCCCCCTCGGATCTGCCTCTGGATAGGCGGCTTGCTGCGCCCCCCTCGGTCCGCCTCTGGATTCGGGGTTTGTTGCGCCCCCTTGGTCCGCGTCTGGAAAGGCGGCTTGCTGCGCCCCCCTCGGATCCGCCTCTGGATAGGCGGCTTGCTGCGCCCCCCTCGGTCCGCCTCTGGATTCGCGACCAAATAGCGTGCGACGCGGAGTGCGGTGTCCCTGACTTAGCGGACCGGAGCGTTGGTCGTTTCCGCTTGGTCTTATGGCGGCAACCTAGACAGGTGGGCCAGCTGTCTTGACGAAGCGTTTGGAGAGGGTTAGAACGGCGGAGCGGTGAAAATAAAATTCTCGCTGGGTATCCGACTGATCCCCCGGGGCTGGTTTCCGACGTTACGTAATCTCTTCTTTCTTGATTTACTTGTTTTTTAAAAAGGTGCCCCAAACTGGAGACAATTCAAACCTCCATTGAGCTTATGGTAACGTTATAGAGGACCGCGGAAACCAACCCCGTTTTGAATTTGAAATCGTTTATTTTTTCATTATCACTTTACACTTTTTAGCATTCTACATCCTGACATACCTGACTTTATACATACTTATATACCTTTCTAGATAGGTATTGCCAAGATCTACTCAACAGTATAACACACTTTAATGAATTTATTTATTTTCGTCGTTATATAGGAGCGTTTATGTGTAAAATGCAACGCGTCTGTTCTACG
Source organism: Adela reaumurella (assembly GCA_009867175.2). Classification (NCBI taxonomy): domain Eukaryota; kingdom Metazoa; phylum Arthropoda; class Insecta; order Lepidoptera; family Adelidae; genus Adela; species Adela reaumurella. The sequence goes on from WYDE02237812.1 coordinate 14,216, forward strand.
TGACACAGTTTTCGGATCATAACTTGTACATTTTTCAACATAAAGCGACATATTATACATCACAAGATAGGTAAAATCAGTCGTTACGTGGTGAAATACATTGTTTGAACGATAGTGACTCTGTTTTGAGCAAGGCACTTATAATATGTATGGGTTCGGTAATA
>WYDE02237923.1:0-14378 GCA_009867175.2 Adela reaumurella
GAAATACACCAGTGCAAGTCTTTACAACGAGTTTTTCTTAATTAGCTTTTTATAACAAGAAGGAATTTGACACCGTCTCGCCCCCGCGGTGCTTCAGTATGTATATAAAATGATTGTTCGAGATTTATTTCAGCATATAATTAATTATTCAGTAAGTTTTGCTAGCCTGAATCTTCTGAAAATTCTAGATAATCTTGAAGCATAGCTAAAAAAGGACCTCATAAATTATAGTAACGAAGCTATTGAACTGGATGAAAGTACTTCGCTCAAGATCTGAGGCTTTTCAAATAAAGTATGCACATAGAGGCGTATTTTTTTTATTTTATTGAAACTGACACGGAAGGCTACATCACATAATGCACCAGTTTTCTGGTACCAGTGATGTCAGCCTAAACACCTTTTTGAATAATATATTCAGGTACGATTAGTGCTTCCCTCAATTCCAGCTGAACACTGAACTGGACGGAAAACACGAACTACGTTCCATAGCCGCTTCGACCGACCTTCATTCAGTGCGGTGGTACCAACCCGGGAGGGTTTAACACTACCACCATGTAAGAATATAGAAAGCACCTATAGTTTAACGTTGAATCCGAACCACTCCCAGCGTCAACGGTCAAGCGGTCACCTTTTCAAGACCTGACCGCGCTCGGCAGTATAATACTTAACTTCGGTAATCGAATACCGAATATCACAACCACTGAGCCAACGACGCTGATAAACGAACGAACGTATTCAGTTAAATCTCTCCAGGAGCGTCTGACCAACATCCAAAATACTACCACGCTAACATTACACTCCACTGATGACGTCACGAAGTGTTACCTTTTTTTCAGCACTTTGTTTCCTAGGCATTGTGCTAAGAGATTCGTATATCTATACGTATACGTAGATTCGTATATCGAAAATATTCCCCTGTGAAGAAAATTGTGAGCAAATCCTTTCCTCCAAGCGTCCGTTTTGAATCCGCGCCACGAGCGCTACACATCGAGCGCGATTCACCAGTCATACTAATTTGTACGGGAGATTGCGTCGAAATTCGAGAGCAATCTAATATTTTCTTTAGCTAAGCAATCGGAGTAAAATATATATTTTAGGAGCGGTCTAGGTTAGTATGATCCATATTATCTAATTTCAGCAACCCGTTTCGGCCCGGTACTTAAAAGAATGACCTCACTGCATCTCTTCACATGCATGTCGTAAAAGACAACTAAGGGATAAGGACAAGATGCCGTGCTAAAGAGCGAGAGGCTCGCCACCTCTCACCTTTACACGGTACTTCCACCGAGTCATGCAGCGGGTGGGTCTTCGTGCCTTACATGCTGCTTGATAAGATAGCCGTGAGGGCGACAGGCTCGCCACCTCTCACCTTGGCACGGTACTTTGACCAAGTCATGCAGTAGGTGGGTCTTCGTGCCTTACATGCTGCTTGTTATCTTGTCCGAATTTGCGAAATGTGGTGGTCGGTGTTGTGCTGTAATTTACCGGATTTCTTGCAGCACAACACCGATTGCTCTGTTTACCCCGATTGTCGGGATTGAGCGCGATAGATATGTATATGTATGTAGCATAGAAAATGATTACTGAAAACGCAATCGTTTTTTTACACTTTTCATATTAAAAACACCCAGTTGTACTAAACTTCCTAAATTGAAACTATTTTATATTGTAATTTTTTATATTGTTATGTAGTTTCTAGTTAAATTTATTTCATGTTTCTTAGTAGTTTTATCATATTCAATAAGAGATAAATTTTTATTTTAAAGTATGAAAACAATATATTTTTACTAGTTTGATAACTGACGTGTGTAGCTGGATGAACACTTTGCTTTGCTTTGCTTTGGCCGCGTTGTCATTTGTAAAGACAAATGTGTGTAGCTTGCATAACTATGTACGGGCAACAGAATCAGAGGAACCGAAGCGAATGCTGCGATGCGGCCAATTTTACCACGGGGGCGCCATAACAGCTAAGAGTTTGGCAAGTTGTTGTGGGAAACTTATTTACGGGAAATGAATAAGTTTAGCTGGAATTGAGGGAAGTGCTGACATGGCTCCACCTACATAACTCATCAAGGTGTTTAGGCTGACATCACTGGTACCAGAAGAACTGGGGCATTAGGTAATGTAGCCTTCCGTGTCAGTCTCCAAAAAAAAAAAATGTACAGGAAATAGGAGCAATGGTATAAAATCAGGGGATCAGGTTGGATACATTACATGTGCTGGGGTCAGGCAGAAGGTGTTTCTTTATCGCTGAACTTTAGGACCATTGGACGAAAACTGAAGAATCTATTGTTTTTTAATGACAACTGACATGAATGTCTACATTATCTCAATTTACCGGTCAAGCGGTCACGCATCTGTTATTAACAGATAAAATTAACTGGCATATTATGCCTAAAATTGGAAGCTAAAGAGCTGATGCATTGACGAAAATAAATACAATTATAATTAAATCATGCATTTTAAGTACTGATAACAATATTTTAAAAAAGCATTGAAGAAATATAATTTATCTTAAGTATTGTTTTAGTGAATACATATAATATTATGTAAAATATATGTATGTGTACGTATTTTATTTTATTTAGTATAATTGTTCATATTTATATTTATGTAGTACTATGTCTATGTATTAGAAATGTGTGTATCCCATGTCTATATATTTTTATTTAATTTGTTATTTTATTTACCTATTCCATTTTTATTATGAAACTCTTAAAGCTTTTTATCTGAGTAACTTGCATTACGCTTTCTACATTTCTATTCTTAAGCCCTTATCACCCAAAGGTTGCCTGTAAGAGATTACTTTTTAGTAATAAGCCCGCCTTTGCACATTTCTTATGTCTTTGTAATGTGTTTTTTTTTCTTCCTTTGTGTGCAATAAATTTTCATTCAATCATTAATTCAAAATTCAATTAGAATCCATTAAATTACTCGCTCTTCAAGAAATAGTTTAAATTATTCGTTTAAAGAGTAAGATGTTAATTTTAATTAAAGTAGCATTAGTTTTATCTGATGTTGCCGGTACGATACACAAGATAAAACCGCACTAAGTTACGGCAGATTAGGCCGCCAGTGGAGCATTGCAGTTAACGTTATCTGATTTCTTTGTGGCCATTATTTACGGGCGCTTCGAGGTCCGCGCAAAATTGGGCGCCTGCGTCAGGCCAGCGACACGGGTCTGTGTACACACACAATCATTAATATTACACAAGTCGAAGCTACAGCCCATACCTACATACATTTGTTATAAATTTTTAAACGTTAGATACATCCAACTAAAGAGCTAATACCATAAATTAAAATATTTGCAAAGCTACCTGTCTACAATGCGCTCTCACAATACGTGTGAGAGAGATATCATGATACACTTAGTTTCGTTATAAAACGTTTCTTTATCTGAACGTGTTATATTATTTTCTAAAAAAATTATATCTGTCTACCTATCACAGTAGGTACTTACCATATACAATAGTCGATACTCGATAATCTTGCACCCGAATTTTTCGCCTATGCCGGATTGCTGGAACTGCCGGATTATTGCATTTGTATGGAAAATTGTCTGTCGACAGCCGAGCGCCGACCGCCAGAGAAAACTTCACCCGCCACCCGCTCTATAATGCATTAGTCGTGCGTACCAGAGCGATTCAGCTGGGTCGCCAAATGGCGGCTCTCTATAATCCGGCAGTCATGTCAGATTAGAGAACGGGTACGCTTAGTCGCAAAATGCCGAGGACTGCTGAGAGCCAGATTACCGGTAGCTTACTGTAAATAATTTTGTCCTGTAGACGGCACAAATACCTAAACCGAAATATAACCATCGAAGCGTGTAAAACTTGTTTAAATTTAATAAATAGGTTAGTGTGTAAGCATAAAACAGAAAATTTAAATTTTATTTCAATCAGATAATAACCATATTACCCAACAGTAGTTTCAGTTGAAAAACAAGTTTTTAATAAGATATCCACTTCCAGTATAAACATGGGTAATTGATAATAAATAATGAACACAAGTGTCAGATTAGCCGAGCAGGCAAGAGCACGCCTCTCAAGCGGGAGGTGCGGGTTCGAACCCCACTGAGAGCAAAAAATTTATTACTTTAGAATGTGTGCTAAAATGGCTGCTGACACTCCGATGAAGGAAAACATCGTGAGGAAACCCAGTTCCAAACGGTTGGTCACCGTGGAAGTGTATGCCTAAATCCTCTCATATCATGTAAATGAGAGAGGCCTGGCTGCCAAAAGAATGAACACATAAGTATATTTTAGAACAGTTAATGTGAAAGTTCTGTCCGTTGTACTGCATACCGTTATTTCTATGACAGGACGCAAAGGCTTTGTTGAGAGCGGGAGATGTGAATAAATCAAGCCAAAAGTGGGGGCATATTTCAACGTGAGTTCCCAATTCTACTAGGCGGCTTCTCCAACTAGGCGGGAAGATAGTTTGCCAGACGCTCTCTCTCTCTCTCTCCCTCCCCCTCTCTCTCTCTCCCTCCGTCTCTCTCCCTCTCTCTCTCTCTCTCTCTCTCTCTCTCTCTCTCTCTCTCTCTCAAAAATTTTGGTCGTTTTTGACACGTATGTTTTCGACAGTAGTAGTACGTTGGATGATACAGAATGATGCCTGAAGTTCGTATATCCGTCCACTTCCCGTCTTCAGATTCCATTCAAGTTTTGCATGCAGCCTTCTTGGATGACCCTATGTACCAGATCCATTTCGTAGTTTTCGCGCCTGTTCTTCTGTGTTAGTTCTTCGCGATATAAGAAAATACAAGTATCTCCCAAACTACTGAAACCTATTTCATTTAGTCTATTTATCATTTTCTATTTTTACAATAGAGAAAACAGCAAAAATAGAGGGATTTTTTTTTCTGTCGAGAGAAGTTAGAATATTTGCTTTTTCAACATCGAGGTACCCTAAAAATAATCCTGTAGGTTTTCAACCTACAAAATTCCCTATACTTATATTTCACTATTCATAGGTTTGCATCAATCCAAAGGTACAGATACCCAGGTGATGCCGGCTTAAGTCGGGCTAAATAAGTTGTAAATTATGGGGTACCTAGGGCTCCTAAAATATATACCTCGACCTTCGTAACAACCTGTATAAATTAATAATGGAAATAATAAAAAAAAAATCTTCTTCTTTTTCAGGTTTTTGAATTCGTCGTCGAAACTTTATCCTAATTTATTGGCTGCCCGATTTATAGTAGCGTGGTAATGAGTAGTTATAGCATTACCTAAACTAACATTTCAAAAATTCGCTACTCCTAGCGCCATCTCTGGATTGACATGCAAGAACACTGCCCTTCACCCCCTCCCCCCGTGGCGGTTCGGAGGAAGATGGCGGCGGTGTTAGTTTTTTCGCGATACGTCTGCTTGTGATTCTTTTGTGCTTTTGGTAAATAAAACGTTTAAAAACAACACTACCGGGTTTGATAATGCTAAAGTGGCTGCCCAGCGTGTGGCCGAGATTGTGAAGGGAATCTCGGGAACTGAACAGTGTTATTACGGATTATATCCGAAACCTGGTAACCTGGTATAACGCCATACCTACTCGTGTAAAATCGGACAGAATTCTTTCGTGCTGCGTTTAACCAAGTGACCGGCGTATCTGCAGACATACCTAGTTCTGTATGAACAGGGACAGTACAGTAGTGCGACAACCGTAAACACGCTTGTGACCGCGAAAAAGAAAAGTAACGTTTGAAATTCGTGCTCCCTCCCGATTATAACTCTGTTGACGCATGTTGGCGTACTGTAGACAAACGCAGTGTGGAACATTGTGTACAGAATAATTGAACTGGAAGTGAAGATCCGTGTTTTTACGCTCGTAGCGTCAGACCGGGAATAAGGAACATTCTCGTTATACACTGCGCTGCAATGCGAACACATCTTTCCGCATCGCGACACCAACTTATAAGTGAGGAGTTATAACGGTTTTGGAGCGCAATGACGCAATCGGCGCTCGCGTTGTGTCAGTAAAAGTGACAGTTTGGACCGGCAGTTAGAGCGCGCGTTTTTTTCGATAAAAAAACGGTTTCGTGAATTATTCGTGTTCCTTCGAGGTAATGAGAGATGCCTCCAAAAAGGAATAACGGGCGACAAGCTGATCCAGATGCACCTGTGGACGAGGATACAACGCCTGGGGGTATTGTATTCTCCGGCGAACAGTTTTCATCTCTTCTCGCTTCGCTGCAACGGTCGCAATATGACATGCTGCAGACGTTCTTCGACAAAACGGCGACTACACCATCGCCAGCTCCGGCGCCACCACCTGCTACCGAAAAATTTGGCGCGAACTTCGCTAAATGTACGACTCGATTCAACGGCGAATCTGCCAGCGGCGACGATGCATTGGAGGCGTTTATCGACGCTATCGTCACGTACAAGGACTGTACTGGTATGTCGGACGAGAACGCGTTACGGGGCCTGCCGATTCTTCTCACCGACTTTGCAGCTGTGTGGTGGCAAGGTGTCAAGTCAGAGATAGCTTCGTGGCAGAGTGCTCTCGACGCCTTGCGGAGTGCATTTGGTATAAGAAAACCGGCATTCCAATTGTATCGAGAACTGTTTAAATTGGAGCAGGGTGACAGTGAAAAAACGGATGTATTTGTGTGCAAGTGTCGCGCCTTGTTGGCAAAGTTGCCGGCAGGCGACATTGGAGAGAAAGTGCAGTTGGATTTAGTCTATGGTTTAGTGCACCGCCGTATCAGAAAGCGTATCACTCGCGACAGTGTCTCCACTTTCGGCGAATTGCTCGCTCGGGCTCGCACGGTAGAAGAGTCCTTGGCGGAAGGCGACAGCCGGCCGCGCCCGCCAGCGGCGCCTGTGCGCGCTCGCGGCAGCTATACGACCAAGGAAGCGATCGTTACGAGTAATGTGGACGCGTCGAGTGCGTCTACTGGGCCGCGCAATCAAATGCAACGCCCCCTACATCGACATCATCAAATTCTGGTAAAGTCCAACCGGATGCAAACGGTAAGGGACGTTTTTGTGTTTACTGTAAAATCCACGGTCATACTAGAGACAATTGCCTCAGAATAAATAAAAAGGCGACCGTGTCTGGACTTAAAACCGAACTAAAATGCTATGGATGTGGAGCGCCAAATGTTGTACGTGCAAAGTGCACTAAGTGTAATCCAAGTGTGAACTCTGTGGACATGGACTTCTCCGTAGTTGCACTAAATGAGTTAAATAGTTCTGATCATCGCGCTAATATAAAAATCCAAGTGTGCGGTAAGCGCGGTGCTGTGTGTGTGGACACGGGTGCGAGTGCGAACCTTGCTAGCCCCGAACTGTATCAAATCATGTTGGAGAATAAGTGTTCTTTCACGGAGACTGGGAAAAATGTGCGGCTAGCCGATGGCACCTGTAGTCATCGTAACGTGCTCATCGGAAATGTAGACGTTTATATTGAGGACCGTGTAATAAAAACTACCTTCGTGGTGCTTCCAGGACATCAGAACCGAACCTTGCTCGGCGAGGAGTTCGTCATGTCTGCCAACCTGGTGCTGAACTTGCCCCAAGGACAGTGGTTCTTCGGGGACGCCCCTGACAAGCAGTACGCTTTCTACAGCTCCAGTGCAGATTCTGATCAGATTGCGGAACTCACCACGACCGACTGCCTCCACTTAAGAGAAGACGAAGGTACCATGCTGAATGAAGAACAAAAACAGATGGTGAACGAACTTCTCTCTGAAAAATCTCACGTCTTCAGTCCAGGGGGAGCGGCAACCCCTATGATCGAACATTCAATTGACACCGGTGACCACGATCCCATATTTGTTCCCCCATATCCCATGAGTCCAGCCCGAAAGGAGACTATGAAAGCTGAGATCGATAAAATGCTCCAGGACAATATCATCGAGGAATGCGAGTCAGCGTGGTCCTCCCCTGCCCTTTTGACCCCCAAAAGAGATGGTACCTTACGCTTCGTTGTGGATTTTAGACAACTGAACAGCATCACCTCCACGGTGAAGTATCCGATCCCCATCATTGATGAGCTTCTTCAACTAACTCGCGGGCAGAATCTATACATGACCACGATAGATTTGAAATCAGGCTACTGGCAAGTAGCCATGTCAGAAAATGATCGTGACAAAACGTGTTTCATCACACCGTTTGGGACATATCGTTTCCTACGGATGCCGATGGGATTGAAGAATTCGCCGTCAACGTTTATGCGCCTTATGGACAAGTTCAAGGCAGGACTCAAGGACGTGCTAATCCTAATCTATCTCGACGATATGATAGTTTTGTCCACTGACTTCGAAAAGCACCTGAGCGATCTAAAGCAAGTGTTTGACCGAATGGATCAGTTCAATCTACGGGGTAACCGGAAGAAGACTTTCATCGCAAGAGAGAGAATCCAGTACCTGGGTCATGTGATCTCCCCGAATGGCATCGAGCCCGACCCCATGAAGGTACAAGCGATAATAGACATGAAGGCCCCGACTAATCTGAAAGAGTTGAAATCTTTCCTTCAAACATGCAGCTGGTTCCGAAAATTTATTCCCAACTTTTCCCAAGTTGCCCAACCCCACACTCAGCTGACTCGAAAGGATCAAACATGGACATGGGTGACAGAGCAAGAATATGCATTTTCTGAGCTGAAACAGCGACTATCTTCTGCCCCCATCCTGCAACAAGCAGATTATTCCTCCCCGTTTATAATCAGAACCGATGCGAGTCAAGTAGCCATCGGCGCTGTCCTCCTCCAAAAAGGAATCGAGCCAGACGAGCACCCCATCCAGTACGCCAGTCGGCTCCTGACCCAACCTGAACGTAACTATTCTACCACTGAACGGGAGGCCCTTGCTGTCGTATGGGCCCTGGACAAATTTCGAGGTTTCGTGGAAGGTTCCGAGATCACAGTTGCCAGTGACCACCAACCTCTGAAGTGGATCTTCGCCCTAAAGGCTCCCACGGGACGTCTAGCCCGATGGGCGCTCAAACTGCAGTCTTTTAACATACGGTATGAGTACGTACCTGGTAAGGCGAACGTTATTGCTGATACCCTTTCTCGACCCCCAGGCGTCGACTCACTGTGTGACCTGCAAATTGTGTCCGTTGATGTCCCCACCAAGAGTCCCTCCACCCTACGACAAGATCAACTCGAGGATCCCGACTTGAGAAAAATCATTGATGACATTGAATCAGACCGCGGAGTCACGTGGCTCGACCGCGGCTACATCATGAATAGTGGAGTACTCTACCGATATAATCCTGAACATGAAAAGGAGGATCCCCAGTTAGTTGTCCCCTTGGCCGAGAGAAATCGTGTCCTCGTTGAGTACCACGACCAATCCACCGCTGGACACTATGGTGCTGAACGCACTTTACAGCGCATAGCGGCCCGCTATTATTGGCCGGGAATGAGAAAGCAAATCACTGAATATGTGAAATCCTGTGCTGACTGCCAACGCTATAAAGCGGCAAATCTGAAGCCGTCAGGCCTCCTTCAGACTCCCCCCTATAGTAGACGCTTCGAAGTTTTATCCGTAGACCTCTTCGGACCTCTCCCAGAAACAGAAGATGGGAATCGTTGGATTTTAATTGTCGAAGACCCAGCGTCAAAGTGGGTCGAGCTATTTGCCCTTCCTCAGGCTACTGCTTTCCTCTGCACCCGTCACCTAATAGACGAGATCTTCCTCCGCTTCGGATTTCCCCGCCGTCTAATTAGCGACAATGGAGTACAATTTATCAGTGAGATACTGCAACAGGTATGCTTTGTGTTCAATATCGACCAAGCCTTCACTCCTCTGTATCACCCGGAAGCCAATCCGGTAGAGCGAAAGAATCGAGACCTCAAACCCCAACTTGCAATCTTCGTTGGAAATGATCACAAGACCTGGGACAAAGGCTTGCCCGCTATACGATTCTCCATGAACAGCGTTACCTGCCACAACACCGGATACACCGCTGCCTACCTTACATTTGGGAGAGAAATGCGAACGCTCGACGATGCTCAACATGATCTACGAGCTATTGTCGACAGCGATGTATTTGTACCGGAAATGACCCCATATTTGAAAAAACTCACGGGTACCCTTCGTGAAGCCAGAGACAAGTTTGAGAAGGAACAGCAACGTTCCAAGATGTATGCAGATCAACATCGATCCCCTGCGCCTGACTATAAACCGGGGGATCTGGTCCTTATAGACAATCACTCGCTCAGTGATGGTTCAAAGGGAGTGACGTCCAAATTTATGCCAAAACGAGATGGCCCTTATAGAATTAAAAAGGTCCTCACTCCCAGCACTTATGAGTTGGATACGGCGTTCCCCTCGCATGAAGCTGTTGGTAAATTCCATGCGTCAGCATTAACTCCCTATGTTGGTGACATCCAGATACCGGTGCAACCGAGAAGGAAGCGAGGCAGACCTCGAAAGAATTCCTAGACCACCTCCGAGGACGGTATTGTGGTCTAGAGGGGGAGTATAGCATTACCTAAACTAACATTTCAAAATTCGCTACTCCTAGCGCCATCTCTGGATTGACATGCAAGAACACTGCCCTTCACCACCTCCCCTCTCGGCGGTTCGGAGGAAGATGGCGGCTGTGTTAGTTTTTTTCGCAATACGTCTGCTTGTAATTCTTTTGTGCTTTTGGTAAATAAAACGTTTAAAAACAACACTACCGGGTTTGATAATGTTAAAAGATCTTATTTTACCTCATACACAGTCGCCATAATATTATGTCCCGAATATGTTTTTCAGTCGCCATAATATCTAATCTGTTTTTTCATAGAATACACCTTAGAGACGTAGGGCTTCGCCACCTACGTTACAACATCACAGATAAATAGGAAAACACACTATTAATTTATATCTGACACTGTTGTAAGAAGAGTAACCAGTGCTGTGCAACTATTAAAGCTAAAATCAGAACATCAAAATTTTTTCAATAAATTATTTGGACAAAACCAGATTAATTTGTATTACGCAGGCACGAAGATAATGTACTCGTATGTTCGTATTGTTGCTTGGTTGGTGATAGGGCATTGTCAACGTTAGAGGGGATCTCCCACCGACCACTCTCGATGGAAGATCCTGTCGCCCTGTGGCACGACAAATAATCCGTTATTCACCACATATACTACATTCTTGAGAAGATGGTGTTGGAGGAGAAGAAGTGGGAAGAAATGTTTATTAACAATACCGAAACGCACACGATACTGTCCTTCCTTCCATCTTACTGTAATAAAATGAAATAGCTATATTGCGCGCTCACACTACTTTCCGGAAAGAGTATAAAACTGAACACCCATATAACTGAGTTATCTCGGTGTAAGAGGATTTCTGGAACACCTGTATTTTTGTATGAAGCAACTAATTTACCTACACGTCAGCAGAGGAACGCATAAAACTCATTGTTTATCGGCCATTTGACGAATATTGTTACATTTAGATCATAACACCGCGGGATGTACACACCACGCTCCAGGCACTGGCACGCATGCCTCAATTTATTTGTTACTCTTCGCAGAATTTAATTTTGTAACATCAAAGCAGAGGTTCCTGTGAGCTGAAGCGACGAAAGAGGGCTCGCATTCTATTTTTTTTTCTTTGATGAGTTTGGCGGAATATGTGGGTGTTTAAATTCCACTAAATTCATCTAATATACCATTACTGGGCACGGGTCCCTCTCAAATGAAAAGAATCTTAATACTCGTATGCGTAGGCTTCCACAATTACCAACAAATTTGGAAGCATTACGTACTTCACATTGGAGGAATTCCCAACATCAACTTCACAAAAAATTGGAGAGGCGTATGTCCAGCAGTGGACGGTTAAACGCTGATGATGATGATGATGATGACGTACTTCACATCAGGATTGTCTAAAATTATAGAATAAGTTCCTACACAATAATGTAAGTACCATACATGTGCTATATATATTATATACATTTCTAAGAAATAATCCTACGTAGACTAACTTTCACAATATTTTCGAAGGAATAAATAATTGTGAGATTAAGAACAAATGTTTTAACAAATAAAATATTATTTAAGTACTCTTACCAATATTCAATTTTGAGTAAACAAAAGCACATGTTTAACACACCCACGCCAGTAGAGTCCGCCAATGTCTGCTCGTGTTATACCGCCATCCCTGGCAGTACGCGACAAATCGCGCGATTCAGCAAGATGTAAAAACGCGGACTTTTATATTCCCCCCAGCCTACCGAGCGACAGCGCTCGGAATAACCACCTTTAGTCACCTCTCACAGCAAGAAATACCAGCGAATTGGTCCTTTATACAAAGTGATAGAGACTAGAATGGGAATGAAGGGAGATTTCTCTTGCGGCACTGTGACTATTTTACGATCGACGGATAGGTATCACGTGGTGACTTGACTATCGTTTCTTCGGCATATAATCGCGGATAAAAACGTTAGGAAACTATAAATATGAGCATTAATTTGATGTTTACTTATGCTTGGGAAAGCAAGGAAGAAAAAGAAAAAAAAATTATATGCTTCCATCTTTATTTTTATTTGTTATTGGCTTAGCGAAGCGAAGCCTAGTACTAGACTAGTATCAAAAAACTTTGGGCGTCTATTTGTCTGTCTGTTTGCCCGCGCAACTCCTCCTAAACGGTTGTGTCGATTTGGCTGAAATTTTGTAGGTTTATTCTATACTTTCATATCTCGCCACACTACTAAATTTTAACTCCCTAGAAGAACTAGCAAGAAACTTCGATCCGATCTACTTCTCCTAAACGGTTTTTCAGATAAAGCTAAAATTATGTAGGTTCATCGTAAGTGTCAATAGCTCGCCATACACCAATTTTCAATTTACTAAAAGAACTGGCAAAAAAGTTCGCTGTTTTTTTTTTTCTTCCAACCCGAGTATTGCGAAGCCTGTACACAAGACTGGTGTACATCTACCTTTTACATAAAGAGTTAGTACCTACTCTGCACTCATATTATTTCAACGTTTGTCTAGTTTAATTCACAGCGATGAATTTTTTTTACAAGAACATCTGCTTGGTATTTTTTCAACATATCTTATGTCTACGTCATGGAGATAAAAACGACGTGCACTGAAGGTGTGTGAAGCATGCTTGGTACGACAATGTCGCGTGTAAACACGAGCTGCTAAAATTTTGAAAAAAATTCAAACCGAGACTTTCGTTACAAATTCGACTAAATTTCTTCGAGAGAGGATCAGCATTGCTTTACAGAGAGGTAATGCTGCTAGTGTGACGGGCACATTCCCCTCTTGTCGGGCTTTGGACGAGCTATTTTATTGAAATTAAAGAAATGTTTAAGAAGTGGCTTTTCTTGGGCTCGATGTTTGGGGTGTGTGCCTACGACACTAGCGACTTTTTTAAGATATTTAGTTTTAATTGTCCTTTTTTTAGATAGTTTAGTTTGTGTAAGGTGTATTTGTTTTAGGTTAAGTTTATTTTTAGGTTAATCTCTACAAGTAGACATCTTCACATCATTCGCTCTCATACATCATCCAGTTTGAATGTTGGATGAGTATGAATGAGACTGTTTGAACAGAACCCTCCGTCCATAGAGTACCGCTTCAAGATGCGCAGCATGCACACTTGCAGCAACTAAGGCATCGCTCACAGGCGAACGTCGCGGCAGAGCCAGATCGATATCACTCCAATACTCGGCCGTCGTTCAGCAACTCGCATAAATCTCTCAGCTCAACTGGAACTGCTGAAAACAAACTGAGGAGGGCATCCATCATGCGCCGTCACGGCGCTGCGATCCGTCTGACTAGGCGGGTGAGGCGGGTGGGCGGCGGGGGCCAACTTCAGGTTGCATCCACTCATTTGCGGCAAGGTGAAATGCGGTTTGAAATTTGAAAATAGAATTCGGAGTTGGAAAGTCGAAGTCCATTAGCTCAACTTTACGTTCCAACATCAACCTACCTCAACTTTCGCATTACCATGTAACGTATGTTTTAGGGCTCCGTCGAAAATATCGAAAAATTATGGGATCGCTTTGCTGATGTTTTTATAGTGAACCGGTATGAATCGCTGTGCCCAGACCTCCGAGAGACTTCGGTCTGTCTGTCTGTCTGTCTGTCGCGCGTAGATTCCTCTGATTTACTGAACCAAATCCAATTACTAATGCCAAAATAGGCAGAAATTTTGCTCACAGACAGAACAATGATAAATTAGTCTAATAGTTCGGTAGATAGTACAGGGTACCACAAAATGTGAACCAATATTGTTAATACCATTCTGTATTAGTTTAATACAGAAGAATTGTTGAGGGTATTTTTAAAAATATGTAATGTATATACATTAGCCATAGCCAGCCCTGGTTCACCACAGAATGTGCAGCCGCCATTTCTGAAAAGAATGCGGCTTATAAAGCATGGTCCCATGCGCGAACCCGACGTGATCCAAA
>WYDE02238034.1:0-14376 GCA_009867175.2 Adela reaumurella
TAGGTGCCATATCAGCGCTTCCCTCAATTTCAGCCGGCTACACTGAACTGGACGGAAAACACGAACTATGTTTCATATCCGCGACCGACCTTCATTCAGTGCGGTGGTACCAACCCGGCGGGTTTAACGCTACCACCATGTAAGGAGAGGGAAGGGACCTACATTTTAAGGTGTAATCCGAACCACGACCAGCGTCAACGGTCAAGCGGTCACCCATCCAAGACATGGCCGCGCTCGGCAGTGCTTAACTTCGGTTATCGAATAACGAATATCGCAACCACAAGTCAGGATGTATGTATTCTTAACGACGAACAGTTTACAAAAAGCGGGTTAAAAGCTGGTAGTTTTCAAACATTCATTAAAATCTATCTTTTGGATGGAGTGATGATTGTAGGCATACAACAAAAATTTATAAGATTGTGAGTGGAAATATCTTGTGTTTAGAATATGGGAACACTTTGGAACCGGTGACTCAATAAATGGGAACAGTAAGGACATTTACTGTGTAAAAGAGAAGCGAGAGTACGTCAGCTTCCCTGCGGTGCCGAATATCAAGCCACTGAAGGCGGAAGCTATATTCAGAAATATGGTCATACTTGCGCTAACCACAAATATATTCTGATGCCCCAGTTAAGAAGTTGGAAGAGTTTTTAAGAGGATCTTGATTTAGATCGAGTAGCAGACATCGGTATAATCTAAAAAGCGAAGTACGAGAGATTTCAAGAGCGTATACACCAATAGTACCAATATAGATCGAAGTGATAATATGGAACCGGATGTCATAGTGTAGCCAATTTCATACTTCCTTCTTATTCTACATATTAACTACTCGTACTACTCTATGAATGCAGAAATTTGTGCATATTTGCCACGTGTCATATCTTCCTGGTGGCGCTGTATTAATGAATTTACATTTATGTGTCGCCTACGCCAGTTTTGTCGTAATAAGCTTGGCGATACTCGAGATCTACGTTGAAAAATTTGCATCGAAGTTTCTTGTCAGTTCTTCTACAAAGTTTAAAATGTGAAAATTAAAATGTGAATGTAAAAATGTTTATGTGTTTACAGCATTTTAATGAAAAGTCTTTGAAATTTTACGAAATGCAATAATGATCTACGATTTCCTAGATAACGTAAAATATAACTATGAAACTATTTTGCTATGAAGCATTCTTTATTTGACAAGGTTGTGTTCAATCTTGAATATACATAGAATACCTTTCTAAGATAACGTTCTTACTCTTTCTCATTTGCGGAATCTTTGTTCGAAGAGGACATGCGAATAGTAACTTCCCACACCTCAAGGAAACCAAAACGCATCGAACAGTTCGAACTATCCCAATTTGTTCAACGTAGGTCCGAGATAATTTTACTTTGTCGGTCTGTTGCCCAAGCAGGTACTTTATGATGCTTTGGAAAGTCCTTCTGCCTCTTTGTCAAAATATTGTTGTCCCGTTAGGTCTGGGGTGTTTGTTTCCAGGAAGTGCGTATGCCTCTTTACATGGCTACTTCGAGACGAGCATTTTAAATTAGGCTGTAAATTTTTAGTGTATATCCTTGAAGTATTGCTTTATTGGTTTTCTTTGGGTTTGCCGAAAAGTATTTATTGTATGAGTAGCTTCTCTTCTTGAATGAAAGTAGAGATTGTGCAATTTGGCCTTATGTTTGATACAACTAACTGTTATACCCGGCAATGTCCGGGTAAATTTGCAAAACTTACATAACATATGGTGGTGGCTCAACATTTTTGCTCATTCCTCGGCATCTTTTAAATCCATCGGACATCACAAAGCCTTGAATTATTGTTGGAATTTTTTCGAAATATTGTTGAAAAGTTAATGAAAATCCGTTTAGGGGTTTTCCATTCATATCACAAATTCGAACAAAAAAATATTACGAAATAGTTCGCCCAGGGGCCCGATAGCTTACCACTTATCCCATTAAAAAATGACCACTTTTAAATATTTGTGGAATACCTTCAAAAGTATGTGGACAAACATAGATGTGCCAGATTGTGTAGGTAAACCCGTGTTTGTTCTTGTGCCCAAAAATATTAAAGGTACTGATGCCATTAATATTACACCTATAACCATTTATTAATTTTATTTTTTCCTTTATTTGTGCTTCATTAGGTATACCTGACTGAATTTTCCTTGTGACTATAGAATAATAAAATATGCAGACTTATGCAAAACATTGCTAATTGTTTTTATTATTTCAACATTTCTGAAATATTCTACTAGAATAATGAAAATTCGCGTACAAGCCGGTCTACTCAAACACATGTGTATCTACTAACGACTTATAAGTTCAGACGTGATTTCTCCTCACAGCTGTGCTCACAGTTCCAGCAGGATGTCTCGAATATAATTTTTTTCTGACTGAATCTCTGAAAGATGCAATAAAACATGAGAGACAAATAACTGGAAGTGATTGAACTTTTAAAAACCCTTCGTTTCAGTGGTATACCTAGTTATGTGCCACCTCTCATCTGACATATAGTAGCCTCCTATTACAAAAAAATAATATTACATTTTATTATATATAATATATTATACATATTATATATAATAAATACTAACGAATGGCGACACATACCAAAATAACAGACAGGGTTTCCTGTTAAAATTGCTAGACTGTTAGAATGTAGGTATTCACTCGCAAATTATTGTTTTCCCTCACCCGAGAAAAAGTGTACATGTGAGAGAATGTGCATTTTGATGGACGATGGATTTCACGGCGGAAACACATCTGAACGGAACTACTATGCCCCTCGGCCACCCTTTACCAAAGAACTCGGAGTAGCCTAGTTGGTGAGCGTAAGCCTCTTACTCGAGAGATCGTGGGTGCGATATATACGCACAAATTTTTCCGGATTTTAAAATCTTGGTTAAAATTTGTGTGCAAAATTGCAATGCACCCCGGTGAAGGAAAACTCCGTGAGGAAACCTATACACTAACAACACAAATGTGTTGTAGTGCATAAAGGTTGACTGGAAGAGATTGCCTCCGTCAATAAGTCCACCTTCTGCTAAGCAGATTTTTTTATTTATTTAAGTTTGTTATATGTATTATTATTAGATCAGACATAGTCCAAAGAACTAGTAGGTACTTATTTAACTCATATATGTATATCTACACCATCACGCCTCTTGCCCGGAGGGGTAGGCAGAGACAATTGAGCGACATGTGACTCGTTCCAAAAAATTCATCATTTCATGGTTCGTCAGTAACGGGTGCTGCGAACTTGCCCTTTCCGTAAAAGGTTATGATATGGCATGCACTTATTTATATCTATAATATTATTATTATAATATAATCATTACATATAAAAAATATATTATAAGCCTACATGGACTTGTCCATGGTTGCCGCCTCCTGTCGCAAATACCTAACATTGGTATCAACATTGATACGCATAAACGTGACAAATAAGGGGACACATACATACATACAGTGGTCACAACGTACAAATGTAGTTTAGGGGGTGTGGCTTCAGGTGCTCGCATGCATTCACTCGCGGTCAGTTGTAGCGAGTTTGAAAGAGAAGTGGAGTGTGGGGGAGGAGCATAATGGCCACATTTGTAAGTTATGACTAGTGTACGCCAGTTTGTAACAGGCTTCGCCATACTCGGCATGGACGTTGGAACAATATCAGCGTAGTTTTTTTGACATTTCTTTAGGAAATTTAATAATTAATTTTGCTATTTCTTTTTGTGTATGGCGACACATAGGAGGATAAACATACAAAATTTTAGCCTTACCGACAAACGGTTTCTTGCAATTTCTTCTGAGAAGTTGAAAATTGGTGTGTGGCGAGATATTGACATATAGAATGAACTCACATTTCAGCCCGATCGGCCGTACGGTTTAGGAAAAAATTCCGGTGAATTTTCTTACCAGTTATTCTAGGGAGTCGTAAATAGGTGATTGGCGAGCTATTGACGTATAGAATGAACCTACAAGATTTCAACCGATCTTCCGAACAGTTTATGAGGAGTTGTCCGTACAAACTGACATACAAACAAACAAACAGACACCACAAGGTTTTTGACCCTAGTCGAAGTGGATCGGTGATTGGGGGAGATTAGTCGAAGGTGGAGGAAGGTGGTGGGAGATGGGGAAGCCGGGTTGAGGTGGTGGAAGAGTGAAGGTTGTACGTTTAAGTATGAAAATTTCAGTTTCAATTTGAATATTATATAGATATTTAAAGTAAGTTTGTCAATTTATTCTATAATTATTATTAATTAAGAAAATGTTTTTTTAATATTTTTAGGTTTCAATCGGAAAAAATAATTCTACTATAAATGGGTAATTTTAGTGTTTCATTTCTGTATGGCCATTTAACACCTCATTTATATAATCGATCCCATTGATAAATTGTTGTCTCCTTTGTAAGTATAAAACCCAACCCATATCAAATATCAACCGACTACTTCTTCCGTATTGGATATTAAATATGCGTATCTACAAGATACATACCTACACCTACACGTTGTCAATATTTACGACCGCGTATTGGATATTTTTCGAAGCATTAAAACACAGCTAATTTATACTGTCCGTTGAATTACGACCGGCTTCGAGCAGCGTATCGAATGCATCAAGCAACTCGTACGTAATAGACTGGGAGGCATGAACAAAAAAACACGTGATTCCGTTTTGAAAATGATTTCGCTGCTCGTGTTCCTTATTTTTTCGGCATCAAGAATATGTCAGTCTGGTAAGTGGGAGCCGTTGCGTTCAACGCAACACTTTGAAAAGTTTGAAAATTCCTGTCTCAAATGCTGTTAGTTGGATCGGAAAAGTTTACAAAAGTAAAATTTAGGGATATAGGAAATTTAAAATTTTAAAGTGTTGCCATTTCTCAACGCAACGGATATCGGTTGCCACACCGACGTGGTCGTGATGCCGAAAAAATAAGTAACACGACCAGCGAAATTATTTTCATAACAAGATCACGTGTTTTTTTTTCACTGCCTCTTAGACCATAATAACTCATTCATTCTTCGTACTTTCATTTAGGTATATCAGCTTCTTGCATAAAATCTTAAATTTACTTACGTAAATACTGCGTTATCTCACACCATCCTTCACTGCGTAAAACGCTTCATTTTTACCTTGAGTTTGATAGTGATATAATATAGCATTATTATTTATTTATTACACGCAATGCTTTTCTGTTCACTAGACTGACAATGATCAATGTATTTCTTCACAACTTGTAGCTCAAGTGTCTCTGTAATTAAGTGTAATTTTGTGATATTTTTTTCGGTATTACCCTCACGTTCAGTGTAACTTAAAAAATACTAGGTGATTTAATTGTGTTCTCAGATATTCTTTTCAAACTACCTCTGTCGTTAAACAACATTTTGTAAACTTCCGGCTCTTTTCGCTGCGACTTTATCGGATTGATCCGACGTTTCGAACAGAGCGTCCTGTACGTTTGCCGCTCTCGTAGCGAGCGAACGTCTCCGTGACCATGAACAGGATGCTCTGTTCGAATAGTCGGAACAATCCGGTAAATTCACCGCGAGAAGAGCCGCTAGTTTTCAAAATATCATATCCATTATATTCAATATGTAACTGAAAGCGTTTAAAGTACAATATAAGTAAAATTAAGTTAGAAATTTAAGGAAATAGGAGTCTCAACCCGACTCTCTAGTTTAAAAAGGACCTAAGTGAAACATGGTTTTTGACCTTTATGAGAAAACTACACATAAAATTATAGTGCTTTAAGCCCCATTCTGTAGATAGTATAAATAGGTTCATTTTGATGTAAGTAAATAATAACCTCATCATGGGCAATGCATGACAACATAATATTTTTTTTTATATCTTTCAACTCGACTATGATTTACTTAATATTGGTGTCATACCAATATTCAATAAGTTCAATATAGATTAGAAATTAAGTCTAGTGCTTAGCCGGAACAGAATGTCCAAAAACGCAATACTTCTAAAATAAAAACACTTTTACCCTCAACATTGAATAAGCCGTGGAATAAGCGATTCTGAACATTATTGCTTCGCGCATATTGGGCATAGCCTAAAAGGTCCGTGGCGCTGAGCGAGCCATGGAGCGAGCCATGGAGCGAGCCATGTTTGGAATATGGCTACAAGGTGCGAAACGAATAAATTCGCCGACGCACCAAAGCGTAGGTATTGTACACCGGGTGGCAAAGCTTAAATGGCAGTGGGCTGGACACGTGAGCCGCAGGGATGACGGCGGTCGGAGCTCACGCGTCCTACACTGGCGTCCTTGGACAGGAAAGCGAAGTGAGGGAAGACCACCCGCCAGATGGGATGACGACGTCCGAGCAAACGATAGATTCGTATTGCCGAGAGCCGGGAGTGTTGGAATACAATTTTGAGAGGCGTATCTCCAGCAGAGGGCGATTAAACGCTGATGATGATGAATAAAATGTCGGTTTAGGGATCGCCCTAAAATTGCAAGGCAATTGCAAGGTGCCATAATGAGTGCCCTTGCGCATCGCTCGCGCTCAGCTGTGTGTTAAATGGTAGAAGTAATCGCGATGGCATCGAATAAGTACAGTGTGCAATAATTACGGGCCTCGTTAGGAACGTAAACATTGTAACGTAAAAGTTAATGATATTATTATGATGGTGTTTGCGTGAGACGGCCGCGGCCCACCGGCACCGGTGCTACGATATGTTCAAATATATTAAGTGTGTTCAAATCGAGCGGTAGTTAATTTGACGCCGGATGAATTCTACTACCGTAAAATTTTATTGCACTATTAGAATTTTATTTATTTGCAAATTTTGTTAATTAACTCATTAGAGTTAGACCACTACTTAGGCAAGCCGAATAGGTAATATTGTGTAAAAATATTTAATTATGTGTCCAAAAGCAATTTTATTTTATGTTCAAGTATCTGTAACGCAATTATAGATGAATCTATATTTGATTTTATGATTCTGCATTTTAAATATATTATCATGGCTCAACAAACTCTTTAGTCTTTATTTTATTAGAGGAAATGGAAGAAATACTATTGAATCTGAATGTAGGTGGTGTTTTAAAAATATTAAAGTCCAATGTCGTTTCTGTTCTTTTTCACACGTGGTAATCGAAACGACTAAAAAGCATGCAAAATTACAAATTCAAGTTAGAAAAATAAAAAATCTTGGAATATTGACCGCAATAACGATCTTCGATCAACATTTATTATATATTAAGAATTGTATATTAAGCGGATTTCCACTATACTGAAGTGAAGATTTATCATTATGTAGGCATTTCGTTGCACTCCTCATGAAACAGTCTACTATCGATATGTCGTAAGGTCCCCCATGGGGAGGTTCTGTACCATATGAATGGGAGTTAAGATGGTGAACTCACGGTCATCAGTGCCTCCACTTACACTCCTCATTAAATGTTTCACGCTCTTTCACTTCAGTCATAATTCATTCAAAAGGTACATTTACTTATGAAGCGCGGTGTATATTTTTTTAAATAGACTCATTATTTTTTTTAACGAATGAAAGTGTATTTTGTTTTTCTTTCTTATAAATTTTGCATTACTAAATAGGTATAGGTATTTTAAATTGGGCTATAAGCTATTACAATACTTGTATAATTATTTAACAATACATAGTCAAAATGCGAAATATAAAGTTTCTTTATGCAAAAGCTGGTTATGGAAGCTCTTAGAGAAATGTGGTCTCAACATAAAATAATACATTGTAGTCGAAGCTTGAAAAAGCTTCGTATTACAAAATCTTTTATGCTTTAATTTTAATTTAATTTTATACTTTAATGTATTCAATGCAATACATTAAATAAAGTATATAAATAAATAACATAAGTGCAGTGGCACTCCCAGAAACTCCACCGCCTTCAAATCGTATGCGCCTTCGTAAAATAAAACGTCTATATTATGCTTTTATTTATTGATATTTTTTTTTATTTTCTAATATGAATTTTGATACAGCTCCAACGCCAAGGTCACAATATTCTTTCATTCCCATTATAATTACCATAATCTATTCAAGCGATAAGTGGAGACCTTCTGCCCATGGAACGGCACCCAAAGCGAGTTCACAGAAGGCGGCCATGAGAAAAACTCGTCGGTTGAGAAATTACTGGGCGACGGATAAAACGAGCGACGTTGGACAAAAACAGGCCCTTCCTAAAGTGCCGGTTGGGTGGGACCGGCTGATTTTAAATCGCGATGAGTCGGTATAGCGGTATGCGGATAAAAACAAGAATGAACTTCCACAGCCACGGCAGGTACCTGCCTAATTCCTAGTTTTAAGTAAGTAGGTATCTCTTAGCTCCATAATATTTCATTTCTATTAATTTTATTTGTAAATATTTAGTTTTCTTTTAGTTTTTTTGTGAGACTAAGTAAGACTAGGTATTCCGATTTATAACTATACAAAGATCAATTCAATAATACCATCTAGAGTAATCTATACATGACGATTTTGTCATTATTTTTGTATGTGAATAACTTTCAATTCAGACCATTTTTTAAATGTTTTGGTTATTCTTTGATATCGCGTGTCAACTGTTCCATGTTTCTTTTCTAACGGAACTTTGAAATGAATAGAAGACGAATACTGAGTCTCGTGCTTGTACTGAATAATCACCAAAACACACTGAGGAATACGCGTTCTCTCGGAAAATGTTTAATTTAAACTCATTAGAAATAGTCTTTTTAAATTATTGGTAGGCTCTTCCAACATTTTGCTCATAAAGTAAAACATATGTAGATACATACTTAATGCCCTAAAGGTACAATATACTTACAGAAGCTTTACCAAGGAAGTGAGCTAAAGTAGAGAGAGGGATAGTAATTTATTCTGCTCGATATTCACGAGATATGTACGAGGAGGAAGGAAGTACGATATGAGTTCCTGCTCAAAGCAAACTTATGGCATGCATGTGTGCAGCGTGCGCCCGTTTGCATACCTACATACTCGTGTGTGCCATACATGCCACTGATAGTCTCCGCGCTAGTGGTTAAAGAGTTGAAAATTGTGATTAAAGCAATGAAACCACTAATACACGCTAGTAGGTACAAAAATCAAAAAAGTAAGCGTCGGACTTTACAATTGAATTTTAGTTGATTGAAAATATACTGAAATATTAAAAACCATTTTGAAAATTCCGGCTCTTCTCGCGGCGACTTTATCGGACAGTTAAAGTTACGACAGATCGTCCTGTTTATGCTCACGGATGTGTCTGCTATCTACGAGCTCAGCAAACGTACTGACGTATGTGACTGACGTGGAGTAGTCAGTATGTTTGCTGAGCTCATAGCTACCAGACATCTCCGTGGCCATGAAAAGGACGCTCTGTTCGAAACGTCGGAACAATCGGATAAATTAGCTCCGATAAGAGACAGAAATGTTGTTAAATTAAAAATGTTGATTAACGACCGAACTAATTTGAAAAGTATTGTAAGAAATATTATTTGTCTATTTGGTCTAATCTAGCAATTTACCTTTGAACATCTAGATATTTAGATACTTATATGTGAATATATTTAATTTAACCGAATAAAAGCTGTATAAAAAAACCTATAATTATTTAATCTACCTACATTGAAATATGCCCAATAAAAAAAAATTACACACCTACTTACCTATACTTAAAACAGAGTTTGTAAATTATAGTTATAAGTCTGATTATTGAATAAGGTACACAAATAAATAAGTTTTAATCTTTCATACGCCCTGCCGAAGCACTAAAAAAGTAGATATTTTACACCGGGTGGCAAAGCTCAAATGTCAGTGGCTTCGACACGTGAGCCGCAGGGATGACAGCCGCTTGAGCACACGCGTCCTAAACTGGCGACTTTGAACGGGTAAGCCAAGTGTGGAAAGACCACCCGCCAGGTAGGACGACGACATATGGTACGTCGCGTGCAAACGATTGATTCATGCTGCCGAATGCCGGCTTGGTTGGAAAAGATTTATAGATCCGTTTGTCAAGAAGTGGGCGGTTATACGCTAATGATGATTATGATGACTCCTTTCTCGTAAATTTAATTAAAACAAAAACAAGTTCCTCATATATTTATGAAAATTATGCTAAATGCTTTTGTAGACTGGCAATACGTGCTACTAAATCGACAGCCCTTTTCATAATACCATTTTTTGGATTTTTGTTTTTCCGTGATTAGCTTACACATCAGTATACAGTACGTACACTACATTAAACCACTTTTAATACGAGTATACCACTAGGTGCGAATGTCTCATTGATATTTTACTCATACTTAAACCCATTAAAAATTTAAACAAATGAAAAGTGACGATTGGGATCGGTAACTTTGAAACCCGATTCGCAACAAATTTACTGCCTATGACCTATTACGCTGATGTGGTTCGGCAAAGCCATCACTCAAATAAATTTGCGACACACACGGGTTAGCCCCTAGGTGTCTTATTTAGTGTTTCGGAGAAATTATCTATTACGCCGTACTGCAATGCCTTCACGATAATTCAAATTCCGACATACACTGGTTTACCCTCTAACGGATTCCGTTGTGGCTGTGTCTCTAGGTGCTTCATTAGCTGATAGAGTGAAGCCTCGTACTCTACTAGAATCAAAATAATTTTTGTGTCTGTTTGTCTGTTTATTTATCAGCTCAATTCGCCCTAAACGATTAGGCCTCTCGGACTAACGTCTTGTAGGCTCATTCTGCGTATCAGTAGCCACGTACCAATTTTAATCTGCCGAATAAATTGGGAAGAAACTTCGCTGTAAATTATTCAACGTCCATCGATAGTATTGCGAAGCCGGTTACTTTAAGACTGGTGTACATCAACTTTGTTTAACTTTACATCGTAATTGCCGTTTACATCGACTCTGTACGACTTTCAAATAAATTAACGTTATTTACGGGTACACCCTCTACCGGAGCCCGTTTAATCCGTGCGTGCTTTTTAAGGTACGTAAAGATCCATACTTGTTTGACCCCATGACAGTAAGTAATTTGCTGCTACGTGGAAAAATATCCGTTAACGCAAGAAACGGTAACGATTTTTTCTTAGGGCCACTAGAATAATTCGTGTGCAAAATTTCGTTGAATTTGAACAACGGGAACCCATAGCACAGAAACACTAACAAACAAACCACAACCGAGGAAGATCCTAAGTACCCAACCCATCTCATGTATTATTAGTTATGTACATAATTATGACAGGCCAGGCCAAAAAGACAATATTGAATGCCCCTCGCTCAACTTTAATGCGTGACTAGCTGCATGCATAGAGATAGATATACATTCCTGCGTGTACCGTTGTAGAACTTCTAACTTTTATAAAGAAGCATCAGCTCTGGCACAACTGCTTATTCACTTAGAGCACTGTTTTACACTAACTATAGTCTTACCGCCCGGACTATCTGTCTGGCCGCATGCATTCCAATTCAAATTGCACTAATATTCAAAATGTGAAGGCACACGTCCGCAGCGTGCGTCGCACACAACGCAAGTCATCTTACGAGACCTGAATCTAACATATATTTCAGTACAAGTGACTGAAATCACATGTGACACTACAAACTATTTTAATCTCGAAGGGTGAACTTGGAATTGAAGAGGTGATGGAAATATCCAGTTGAGAATTCACTTTCCTTTGAGGATATAATACTGAACACAGTGTTATTCTCTACCTACTTGATTTTATGCGGCATATAATTGGAGAATTTCTAAAAATCTTACTTATTTTCAAAGCAGTGTGCTCGCGAGCTCAAGTATAAAAGACAACCTAATCGCGGTACTTACTTTTTCCCCTGCAATACTATATATTTATATATATATTTTCATGTACATACATAGTTTTGTCATTGTTTTAGGTAGGTACGTATTATGTATAGTTAGTTTTATCTATTAGGTAAATTATTTAATTTAAGATTATTTTAGTTTTTAAATAATAAGTAAGATAACTTTTTATTGGTCTTTTTTTTTGTATTCATGTACATACGTATGTATTACTATACTGTACATACGTATGTATACATATCACTCACGCTAAATCCCGAAAATCGGGGTAAGCAGAGCAATCGGTGTTGTGCTGCAAGAATTCCGGTAAATAACAGCATAACACTGACCACCACATTTCGCAAGATGCACGGACAAGACATCAAGCAGCATGTAAGGCACGAACACACACCTACTGCAAGACTTGGTAGAAGTGTTGTATTTATGTGTGTGTAATAAATAAAAATATAATCTACTTTTCAAAGCATCGATACCTACTCAAGTTGTGGGCCTACTAATAAATTGTTATCTATAAGAGTGCTGCTTTTTTATCGAAGCATCACTCACGCACACCTGGGCGATTTTATAGTTTTTTTTAATCATGTAAATCATATTTTTTGTTAAGGAAGTAGAATATAGGTAGGTAGGTACTTTATACGTGAGTAATCGTAATATAATGAGTAGGTTCTATCTACCGGTGAACGACCTAGAACATCGTTAAAATTGAGCATTATTTTTATACATCTCTAATCTCACCTTGGCAGACGACGTGATGGTACGCGTACTCAGCCGCTCCGGCAAAGGGGCAACGAATCCTACCGAAGGACAGATCAGCTGCTGATAAAAAGCATGCCCGTATTTTAATTTTGTGTGTTGATGGTAAAACGTAAGCTATGTAATTACCTATAGGTTGGTTGGTACCTGCCTGCGTCTGTTCTTACATGAGTAGATAATTAAATATACGTACTGATTGGAAACTCATACGTATTTGTAAAGAAAGAAAGAAAGAAAGAAGAAATTTGTAATTTGTATTGTATTTTTATTTTGTTATTAAAAAAAATATATTAATAATTTTTTTCTTTCTAATATTTTTCATAACAAGTGCTTATTTACAGCTCATTATATAAATTATTTGATTAATTATTTTATGCTAATATTTTGTAACGTGCATACCTATACACTAATAAAGAAATTAATATTTTTGTTTTTGTATTGCTTGGGTCTTGTGTTGATCACAAACGCGATCTTGTGGTTTCGACTTCAAATAATTTACCTAGTTGCTATTTTGTTGATTTATTTACTTATTAAGATTCAACAGTTCAGCGCCAACGATGGGCAGCGCCTCTACCGTGCTCTTCACACATGAGCGAGTGAAGAGACAACGCCACGATTTCAACCAATCAGATTGGCCGTGTCGAGTGCGTTAACGCTTACGATTGGTTGAAACCTCTTCACTAACTCGAGTGATATTACGCCGGTATGGACCCAGGACATATCGCGCCGAGTTACGCTAATGGGAATTTTGGCGTATTGTGAGGGTGGCACAAATGCTGTAGCTTGGAGAAAATACTTCGGCAAGGAGGAGATTTCACTTTATGTATTTACGGTTATGGCATGTAGGTACCTACATATCGAGGGTATTCTTCAAAGTGAGTTATCTGAAAAATTGCGTTTTCATATTGAAATTATTTCTTAATCATTCTTTTCGCTCTGTAAGGCCTCCGTCCACTTGGATCCCATCATTTCGATCCCATGGGATCCTAGAATACTGTTTTCTGCACTTAGATCCCATAAGCTGATAAAACGCATATATTTTTATCAGAGTTTTAATACGTAATATTTTTTTCAAAATCGTTTGCAACCTACGTAATATAAAGTCAGGTAATGTAACATTTACTTTTTTATGTAACAAATAAATAAGAGGACTTCAATTTTTCTTAGAAAATATTTATTATATTTACAAATAGAAAATATTGCTCGCGCTTTACTCGTTTTAATTGCAATTATTTTTTCAATCTACATGGTATTAACATAAGGTATTCGCCTATGGCTAGTTTTACTGAATTATTCACATAAGCCACCCAAACCGATTTCAACAAGCTGTCGCATTTAACAAGCCGTTAACTCGGTTTGCGAAATAAAAAAATAATTTTTATCAGCAAAATATTTTACTGACAGAAAACTTGTTTTAGTAGTAACAAGCTAGTGTCAAGCAGTGCGGTAAGTATTAAAGTCAAATGCTTAACTATTCTTAACTCACTCACGTAATCGATTTCTGAACACATAAATCGCAAATAAAGTTTTCTGGTGAATCAAAGCCACTGCATTCGCTGTGAGCCCACCCAGAACATAAAACGCACCTACACCAAAGTTCCATGTCACGCTCCGTTTATCCACAGGTTATATAGATATTTTCTTTCATCAGATGTATTGATTTTTGTATCGTCACAATCGTCGTTCTTAGTTTTTCTAGGCATTTTCGTTTTTCTATGTGAACCTATTAAATCATAGGGTCTGTTCAAGCGTTAGCGACACCGAAATCCTGTGGAAACAACGGTGCTAGAAAGAATAAAAGTAGAAAAATTACAGGATATGGACTTCAAAGGTGAATATAACAGGAAACTGACCGAAAGAT
>WYDE02238144.1:0-14374 GCA_009867175.2 Adela reaumurella
TATGCTTCAAGTGTTTCTGGGTACTTCTTATTTCGCGATGAAAAATTGGACGATTTTGACAATACGACTGCCTACGGCGGATTAAAAGGAAGAATAAGCGTAGCATCGAAGCCCCCGGAATCGGCGTTTATTATCTAAAGCTCATGTTGAAAATGGATGAAGGGAATAAAGTTATAAATAGGAGCAGCACACAAAGTCTACACTTCAAATCGTCTACAGCCAACAATGTACGCTAGTCTTTTCGTAATAGTCTTCGCGATAGTCGCGATAGGCGTTGAAAATTTTTCAGCGAAGATTCTTGCCAGTTCTTCTAGGAACTTTAGTGTGTGGCGAGCTATAACTACACATATAGAATGTAACTAAAATATTTCAGCCCCATCGGCTGAACCGTTTAGGAGGACTTGTGCGGACAAACAGACACTAAAAGTTTTGAAAACTTCCGGCTCTTCTCGCGGCGACTTTATCGGATTGTTCCAACGTTTCGAACAGAGCGTCCTGTTCATGGTCACGGAGACTTCCGCTAGCTACGAGCTCAGCAAACGTACCGTGGTAAGTCTCCGTGACCATGAACAGAACTCTCTGTTCGAAACGTTGGAACAATCCGATAAAGTCGCCGCGATAAGAGCCGGAAGTTTTCAAAATATTGTTCAGCGACCGCGGTAATTTAAAAAGTATTTTAGACACTGAAAGTATTTTGACCTTAGTCAAGTAAGTGGCTTTGCTTCGCTCAGCCTATTAATGGACCAACGGGAAATAATTTTTTATATAACTGTGCTAAATCACCAATTATAGTGATGTAAGTCGCTTTCGGTTGGGTTAGGTTAGGTATTGTTCCTTTGTCTTGTGAGCACTATGTCGTTGCTTGTGAGGCCCTGAAGTCACCCGTAGTAACCGGCCCTGAAGTAATATTGATTATTGTCGAAGCGTATTACTAGAAGGTACTTTTGTCGTAACAGGCTTCGCGAATCCTGGGATGGACGTTGAAAAATTTCCACCGAATTTTCTTTCCAGCCGTTCTAGGAAGTAGAAAATTGATGTTTACGAGCTATTGACATACAGAATTAACCTATTAAATATAAGCCCCATCGGCTGAGCCGTTTAGGAGGAGTTGAGTGGACAAACAAACAGACAAACAAACATATAGACACCAACAGTTTTTTTACCTTAGTCGAGTAAGTGACTTCGCTTTGCTCAGCTAATAAATACTACTCATAACACTAAGAGAAGGCCTTTCCTAGCAGTGGGACGTTGAATGTAATATTGCAGTCTCAGAAATAATAAAACTTATAATCTCGTATATAATAAAATATAATAAATAATAAAAATATAACAAATCTCGAAGTAAATTGCCAAAACATAACCTCGTTTGCAACGGCATTGTTTCAGTATTCCTGATTCGTAATAACTTTGTGTAAGTATTATATTCCATAATATTTCCTGAAATCTTTCTTTTAATATCAGCACCCTTGTCACCCTCCTGTTGGATGTGATAATATTCTAGGTGATATTATCATGTTCTAATTCTGAGATCGTTTAACGTTATGGGCGCTATTCTTAGAGCTGTTAGCGTAAAATAAGGTATATCCAGTAGTGCAGAGGGTGATGTATGATGATTGTTTAATGTACATGATTTTTTCTTATATACGTGCCTTCTTCCATGTGATGACTTAGTTTAGAGAAACAAGTGGGAACGTTACGATTGCGGTTGGTAACTTGTACCCCTCCCGCCCAAGTTTGGCGTGGTTGCCCTTTACGCCCTTACTTAACTATAGGGCGTAATTGCCGATTATGCCGATTGCGTATGCCATTAAAATTACATCATTAAATTTACACCATCTATTATACCGGTGCTGGTTCTACCGGATGCTGTTTACGCCGTTCTCTAGGCGGCTTACCTGCCCATAAATATAAATATTGATTTTTATGCAAATAATTGCTGTTACCGGGCGAAATGGCTAATTGCACAATTTACGCGTGCCCCAATCCGGGCTTCTTTAGGAGAAGCCGTGGACAAAATTTCGTTGAGATCGGACCACGGGTTCCCTCTGCACAGGCAAACTACACAACGGATAACAGATAACTATGCACGTCCAGAGTAAGACTATTAGTCCCGTCGTATTAATTACTACGTAATGTGGGGAGGGTAAAAACATTCCTTTTTGACTCGTCTAGTATATTATTAAAGGCGGAAGGGCATGTAGTTTTTTACCCATGACATTCGTTTGTTCGTGCGTCCATGCGTCCGTTCATACGCGTAACTCAAAGACTATTACCGTGGGTGGCTGTGCCGAAAATGTCGAACTTGTTATTAATTATACTTTATTTTCTGTTCTCACTCAATAATTTTCGTTTAATTAGATTTTTTTCACAAAATTTCACGAAGTTTTACAATAAGTTTACAGTTTTTTTATTTTATTTTAACACCTTCGGATATTTACCGCAGAAACAGAATATCTCTGCAAAGAACCCGCGACACGCTCGCAATTTACACCATCCGCTTTCTTATTACAGACGTCAAAAAACTGCGTGCTGAAATTCAACCGGAGACGATTACGTACCACGACACGACGAAAAAACTCGACTTAAAACATTAGTATATGTGTATGCATGGGACTGTTTTATTTTTAAATCCCAAACCCATAATTTTTTTTTAGTTAATAAATTTGAATTTATCGAGAACTTGTGTGAAATAGTATGCACTTACGTAATGCGCGCCCAGGACGTAGGACGACTTTTTCGAGCATTTTTCAGCGACATTCATTTGAATCGTGACACGAAATTATTGGACTTTGGGAGAGCGAGTGGGTCGAAAGAAAGCGTCGTAAATTGCAAATGTAGTTTTAGATCTTTCGGAACTCTTTCGTGAAATTGTCTTATTTCTCGTGGGACGTTTTCGGTTGTACATTTGCAAATAATAATTCATTGAAATTTTGCGAAGTGTGCTTGCCATGCTCAGGTGTGACAAAAATGTCAGTGAAAATCCCTTATGAATTTATTGTGTAGTTCTCGAGTTACAAGCGGACATAGAATCGCGATGGTGCAAATTTACTTACAGATTTCGTTTTCTTTTTGTATAGAAACTGACACGGAAGGCTACATCACCTAATGCACCAGTTTTCTGGTACCAGTGATGTCAGCCTAAACACCTTGGTGAATTATGTGGGTAGGTGCCATGTCAGCGCTTCCCTCAAATTCACCCGGCTACACTGAACTGGACGGAAAACATAAACTAAGTTTCATAGCCACTTCGACCGACCTTCATTCAGTGCGGTGGTACCACCATATAAGGAGAGGGAAGGGACCTACAGTTTAACATGGAATCCGAACCACCACCTACGATCAAGCGGTCACCTATCCAAGCCCTGACCGCACCCATCATTACTTAACTTCGGTAATCGAATACTGAATATCGCAACACTGAGCCAACAACGCTGATAAAATCCATAGTGCATTATACCAAGAATTTATGATTTAATGCTGTCCTTTTCTATTTTCTTATAATTCTCTCTCTTACTTTTTAAGTCCTTATAGTGCAAGAATGAATTGAGGAAAAACATTCAGCGTATATTACTGAGCGCATTGGTACCAGCCAACCAAGCCATAGCAAGCTAAAATAAAACGGACTGCTAATAAAATGTGGAAGTGTTAGTCCGGAAGTCACGTCCGCGTGCCATTAGAGAACGAATCGAAAGAAACCGCGGTAGATAGAGAAAGGCTAATATCTTTTAGTGTTGCCAGAGTGTAAATGTAATAACGGCCAGTGGTGCCGAATATTATAGCGAAAGGACTGTACCTGAAAGTGACGACACTCACTTGTTTTAATACAGAACAGAGTTAGTAGAAAAACTATGAATATCGTAAAAAAAAATTCAGCCTTGGCATACATTGGCAGTTTTTTCTTAGTGTTATTTTCATGTTTTATAATTATAATTATTTTTCCTCATTTTTTCTACTCATACCCTTGTCTCTATCCTAAAGGCAGGCAGGAAGAGAACGCTGTTTAGTGTTAAGCATTTGCCTTTTGTACCATATTTTTGAGTGCAATAAATGATACAATACATGCAATACAATACATTTTGGCAGTGTTAAATTCGAAAGAGGTATGATTAAGCAAAACAATTTTGTTGAGATGTCGTCAAATAGAAAAAAAGAAGAGATGTTCCATTTGATCATAATCCTGAATCAACCACCGCGGATTCGCACCAATCGCTCCTGTAGATCTTTCATCTACAGAACCGGTAAACCCTGGAACCCTCTCCCTGCCCATATATTTCCCTCCAATTACAATCTCGAGTCATTCAAAAGGGACGTGAGTAGGCAACTGTCAGGCCGGCATGGCATTCGCAACCCCCGCATACAACTGAATGTCCATGGGCGTCGTTAGTCACCTTCTGTGTGGCTCGGCGCCATATGTCGCGCTTTGAATAAAAAAAAACAACTGAAGAATGCGGAATGTTATATTCCGCATTCAGTAAACGTTTGTACCGTGTGGGGCCGATAACTTAAAAGAATGACCCCACTGCATGGGAAGACCAGGCATGTCGTAAAAGGCTACTAAGGGATAAGGACAAGATGCCAAGTTAAAGGGCGACAGGCTCGCCACCTCTCACCTTGGCACGGTACTTCTACCAAGTCATGCAGTAGTAGGTGGCCTTCGTGCCTTACATACTGTTTGATATCTTGTCCGAATACCTTGCGAAATGTGGTGGTCGGTGTTGTGCTCTAATTTACCGAAGTTCTCGCAGCACAACACCGATTGCTTTACGTACTCCAATTGTCGGGATTCAGCGTGAGTGATATGTATGTATGTATGTAAATGAGAATGTAGGCGTACTTGAAACCAACTTATGTAAATATTTATGCAGTGTACATTATACAGAATATACTAAGAACAAATTTATACAGTTATACCACAACAAAGAATATTAATATAATCTTTTTTAATAACAAATTCCCAACGGAAATATCCCAAATAATTATAATACTTGAAGGTCACAAAGAGGCATATTATAATACTTGAAGGTCACCTTACTCGTAGTAAGTAAATGTCTCAGGCTTTTAAAATTAATTAGATAAATTCCCCTCAGATTGGGAATTCTTTTCGTTCGGTCATTGAATGCTAATAGAGGGGACAGCGGCTCCCTTGCAGTCCAACATACTCGGATCCAGGGCAGAAGTAAGAATTATTACTAATTGACTTATACTCACGAAAATAATTTGTATTTTAGCATTAAGTGCGCCTATTGTACAAAATTTCATTTGAGTAATAAAGTTATTCATTCGTTTAAGGGTCCAGTGTATATATTTAAAATAACATTTGAAAAAAATCCAGATCACGATAATATTTGACGGGCTTTATAATGTTTTTTTATTATGAGTTGATTCATGGAATGACCAGACTGACGTTTTGACTAAAGAAGCTAATTAATGAATTAAATAATTGTAATAATTATCACGTCATGGTAATTTAGGCGAACGTGATCAGATCAATGCAACTTAGATTCCGGTCACTCTACCATCTGATAACAAATAATCTGTACTACATGTGGACGTGTGTGACGTAATAGACGATGATGTTCGATGAAAAGTTATTAAAACAAATGGCAATTTGTTATGTTGTTTAGAATAATATGGATTCAGATGGCCTGCGTTGTCGAAATTTTCCACATTATGGTCCACGGCATGGCGCAGGTAATGTTGGGTCGTGTGTAAGTAATTTTTTGTTTTTTTTTTTTGTTTTTGCAGCCATTTTATTCGTTCCACTGCTGGGTACAGGCCTCTCTGATTTAGATGATATGAGATTAGAGTTTTTAGTCATACACTTCCACGGTGACCAACCGTCTTGGAAGTCGGTTTCCTCACGGTGTTTTCCTTCACCGTAGTGTCAGCAGACATTTTAGCACAAATTCTAAAGTAATAAATATTGTGCTCCCAGTGGGTATCTAACCCGCATCTCCCGCTTAATAGGCGTGATCTTGCCCGCTCGGCTAGACTGATAGGAGACAAACCAAATCAAACAAGGTATCCCACAATAATTCAATAATTTGTAGGCACTAATCATAAGGTAGGTAGGTATAATAGGATACAGAACGCGGATGGTTTCTACATCCGTGCGCGACAACCGCTGCCAGTTCAGTGCCAATGCCAACTGAAGGACGATCGCTTGCGAGCTGCACCATGACTCCACCAAGTGCCGCTACGTAGCGCTGGTGTCCTGATTCGAGTAATTCCTTCGTGCTTGAGTAAATTTGGCACGTCCCATTCCGACAAATGGTAGTTCCATTGTACAATTTCCACAATTGTATTTCACTTTTTTTTCTTTCATTCATTTTGTATTTTTGGGTTGATTTCTCCGTCTTTATTCTCTACCCTCGTGAATCCGCGCATGCTGCAGTAGCAGATTGATATTCACAATATTGGTTTCCTCGCATTCTGATACTTATCAACTTTATTGATTTAATTTAGCATTCGTGAATTTATCTGCGGATAATAATTAACCAGTGAAATGCAGGAGAGTTCAATTTCATAGTCAGTTGATTTTGGACTGATTATTCACATGAGTGCACTGCAATCAATTACAAATACAGTTTTTTTTTTCAAGACGGACTAAAATGACATTTCACTGACATTACAGCGTTGCCAGCTGCACACTGCTAATGATTGCAGTCGATAAAAATGTTATCGACTTCTATCGATTGAATAAACTTTTTCCATTTAATAAATCAATCCTCAGCTTATTTAAGCGCGCGAGTGCACAGGTACTAACGCAGAGTTTCAACCAGCGGGAAAGTCGTGGAGTTTGTCAACTCAGAAACGTACGAAAACTGTAAGCGTCTCCGCGAGTGAGTCGCTCACGACGAGCGCGAGGAACTCGGGCGAGTGACTCGCGGAGCTTTTTACACTTGCGAATTTTCCGTGAGGTTGTCGCCCGACAAATTGAATTAATCGATAAAATTATGAAAAACACCCACATTACTATGTACAATTTTTTGAAAGTGGCAACGCCGGAAACGTCAAGTCCGCCTTGGAAAAAAATTTAGTTTAGTTCACTAATTACCAGATCGTAGCCTAGACATTTAAAAGTTATATTTAACGGTATTGCACCTGCAGCTACGTTAAAAATTATAATAATGTTGGTAGATTCTGGATAAGTATAAATAGGGCCGCCAGTCCATTCCAGTCATTTAATAAATGTTCAATCAATGGAGTGGAAGAATCTATGTAAACATCAATAAAATTACTCAATTCAACCCCAATGCCGTTTGTATCCGCAATGGCTAAAGCCCCTTTTTACTCTACATTCGAATATTAGCAAATAGCAGCTTATTCCATCCCTTATATTGTAGAAACGATCCCATTCAATCCAACATATTGCCTCGGGCTATTGAAGAACTGTAGATTCTAATGAGGTAGAATCCCCGGGTACTAAAGAAAATATAGAAACTTCTCTCTCAAATATTACTCCTTTGTCCGCGTTACGTTTATTTTCAGAATTTATATTCAAGATTTTAATTGAATGTGAGCGATTTGCTAAATGTTTTTAAAATTTTCAGCATTTATTGTTTCCTGATTTATTGACAAATCCTGAAAAATAACATTGAACAAATTTAATATAAAGTAAATTAATTTAGAGTTTGTTTGGTGCTGTAATTGAATTGCTTAATTTAATGGAATTATCAATGCTCATATAATTTTGTGGTAAGTCGGCGCGTCTACATTGAAAAAAAAACACTTAATGACACAAAAAAGAAAAAAAACCCTGAGCAATAAGTATGAAAAATATTTATTTCAGGCAATTTTAGTCTACTTCACCTTTCCAGTTTCCGCCCTAAAATAATTCACACCAACTCCCCTTCAAAACGCATGACGGTGTCGCGCAAGGCGCTCTCCTTTGCCCCTCGCTGTTACCAACGTAGCAGCGGAGCTGCGCAAGGCTCCTGCACTAGGCCCTCCACTCTACTCGGAGGAAACATTCTATTCACATGCAAATTCCGAGGTTTCCCAACGACTAGGGGAAGTGTATCGAATTCCCATGACGCCTTAAGAGCCGCTGACTGAATATACGTTGAATTTATTTAACTCTCTGTTGAAATATTTTTCGGTGTAGCATCTACACAATTTTCTCAGTTGCATATTCTCCCCGTATGTTAGTTTTCGATCGAAATAGCTTTTTATGCGTATATTTACTTGAGAATACTTTTCGCTCTCGAAATTTTCTCGTATGTTTTCTTGTGGAAAGTACACAAAACTTTTAATGAATTCCAAACTTTACTGAACGACGTTCACATTCGTTTCTTAGAAAATATTTTCTTTTTCCACGAAGAGAACTCGAACAACTTTTAATTTCCAATTTTTATTAATAACTCTGCACTCTAAAAACGTAATAAGAACTTACAACCAATGCTGGTGGCATACTTTGTAAACATTAAAATACCACAGTTTACTGTATATGCATGAGTAAGAAATTCAAGTATGAATAAATAATAATATTTATTTCACACGTAAAAGTTCTGTTAGCTCAGCAGCCTAGACTTTATTGCAGTAACTCTTTATTATATCCCAGCTGCCTACGTCCCTTACGTAGTTTGTACATGCATCCAACCCTCCAAATCCATGCATAACAAGAAGGCCGGACTGGGCAATAAAGCTGACCCAAAGCGATACTTGGGACGCCTTCGCTCACTCCAGTGTAAAAGAAACAAAACGCCTCCCTGAAGAGAAATGTACAAATCCACTTAGAGACACCGACAGCGTTAATAGGGCGTCATTCGTCTTAGCTGTTGACGCAAAATGCACACAGGGAGTCATTGGGAGTCAACTATTAAATAATACCTTCTAAAACATAGTTTGAGATTATAACTACATATTAAAAGAAAGAGAAAAGAAGTATGGTGTATTACAATATGAATTTAATAGTACTTTAAAAATTACTTAATACTGTACTGTTAGGATTGTGACCAAAGGAGGATAGATTGAAAATTGCAGAGGCCTATGTCCAGCAGTGGACGCATAAGAACTGACTACTAACAAGTGCACGTGTTACGCAAATATAGATATTCGTTAAAGAAATACAAGAAAAATCGACCAAGTGCGAGTCGCACTCGCAGGCGAAGGCGCCAAAAAACAAGTGCATTATTCGTTGTTATAATGGCCATAGTAATACACATTCTGTGAAAATTTGACGTTTGTATGTATTGCCATTATAGGAGGATGATGCGATGTATAGATGTCTACCGGCGGCGGTGGAGACGGCGTAAACTGGGTCGATGAGCTCACCGAAAATTGCCTCGCCTCGCCAATGCTCACGAGGGATTTTTACAATTTTTGATATAGTTGTGTATAATTTGACACAATGACGTGAGTTGTTCTCAAGCTTCATGATTTCATTTATTTATTTAGGTTTGATTTTAGACCATTTCAACTTTGATGCTGATCAATTAAAA
The DNA here is from genome assembly GCA_009867175.2 of Adela reaumurella. Classification (NCBI taxonomy): domain Eukaryota; kingdom Metazoa; phylum Arthropoda; class Insecta; order Lepidoptera; family Adelidae; genus Adela; species Adela reaumurella. The sequence goes on from WYDE02238144.1 coordinate 9,444, forward strand.
GGTGTCAATGGTCAACTGCTCTATAGATCTCCAGCATGCGTAACATAAAAACAAAATGTGCTGACCTCAATATCAGATTCAGTTACCTCAAATAGCGATTGGGCAGGCAATTTTGCACCTCATTATCCATTAAATTGCTGATCTACGATGCAATGCTAAAACCAGTGTGGACCTATGTTGTCTAGTTGTGGGGAACTGCCAGCAAATCAAACGTACAATCCCTCCAAATAGTCCAGAACAAGATCCTGCGAACTATCCTGAATGCCCCGTGGTACACAAAAACAGTGATATCAAAAAACATGAATATCTAGAAATGCCAACTATCACGGAGGAGATTGATAACTTCCGACGTAAATACTCAACACGCTTGACAGCACACCCAAACCCACCAGCTGCGAGTCTACTGAGCTCCACAGCCAGGGTAAAAAGGTTAAAGCGAGCAAATGTACTTGCCTATTGAAATTAACTGGTCACTGGACTAAATTCATCACTCGACAAATCTGAATAAGTGTAATCTTACAGACTGAGTTGTTTCCGTCGCTTTTTATTGCCTTGCGAGTACGACTGAATTAGTCGTAATGTAGCTGTATATCAATTGATTTGGGAATATTCAAATTGTGACTCCAGTGTTAATGGTGTGATTTTAGTGGTTATGTCCAAGCCGAACATTAGACTTGTCTGTCGTGTACTCGGTCATCCGCTTAAATCATACGGGGGCATAATGTATTTCTGTAATTTTGTGCACTTTTAGCAACCGAGTATTACAATTTCCGTCGCTTTCACAAAAACTGTGTCACTTTTGTCTCAGAGAATACTAAAAATTAAGTACATAAATATGCCAATGTAAAGTTTCTTGCCGGTTCTTCTTCATGGGATTAATCGAACCGGATGTAAAATGTAATATTTTGACAAATTCAAGTGTAGTGTACTACCATAATAATGCTGAATAAAGAACTGAGAACTAAGAAATAATATATTTAATAGGTTTACGGTGATTGCTTTCTATACCACATACCCTGATAATTTTCAAAAGGCGTGTTAATAAATTGGACTACGAATATTGCGTTCGCCTTATAGCGTTATGGCGCCTTTCTAAACGCGGTTTCGCCAAGATTGCGGTTATAGGCTGTGTGTATTCTTCTTCTTCTATTTTCTGGCAAAACCCCCATGATGGTTGTTTAAAAAAAATTGTCGTCGAGATTAAGACCCCTTTGATTTTCAGGCGGCAGCCATACGTTCTTACCAATGAAAACAGCAGAACGAAAATTTATAAAAGGATATATTATAAGTGAAATAAAAAATCATAAACCGATTATAAAAATCTATGATTAGGGTGTGTTACAAAATTGCATTTACTTAAACTGCACTAACCACTTATTAGTGAATTAATTTTCTAAACCGTCTAACTCAGAAGTTGCAAGAACAGGCCACCACTAAAATTCCGTGTACATTTTCAGTTCAACGGTGCGTGCTTTTGTTTGCGCCATAATTCTTTGTTGGAAATATTTCTCACTTCGCTAACGATAGTTCTCATCAGTACCTTGTATTGTTAACTGTTGCTTGTTTTTTAAACGACTTAAAAAAAGGAGTCTTCTCTATTCAGGGCGTATGTGTGTAAGTATTCGTACGTATTTTTTTAAACGAAAGCGCGAAATATATATATTATTTAGCGCACGCCAGGCTTACTCATTTGTGTAGCCCAATGGAACTCACGGACATTAGAAGATTTACGGGGGTCGCGAATGCCATGTGGCCGGCTAGGTGTACTTTCACATTGTGTTTTAGGACCCTGTATGTGTGTTCTTTGTATACGATTTTCTCAGCAACCATTTGATCAATTTCCATTAAACTTGCGCTACAATATTGCGGTACATAAAACAGAAAGGTATTAGAAATAAATACAATGGGAGTTGTTAACATATTATGAGTCCTTAGCCCTGATTTATACTTTTCTCAGGAACCCCTTGGCCGATTTTAATAAAACTTTCAATAAAACATTCGTTAATTCAGCTGGAAGGTATTAGGCCTAAAGGAAATAGGAGTTGAAAAAAATTGAAGTTTCCGCAGACCTAACTTATAATTTTCTCAGCAAATTTATAACTCCTGAGCGTGGAACTAACTAAAGATGTAGGATTTACGAGCTTTATAGAGTTTAAAGACTTGACCTTGCCACCAAGAAATTGGGTTGTCTTTACCGCAGCAAGTTATTCTTCTCACCGGCGCAACTCCTTATGCTTTACAATTGCAATTTCGCTCAGTGATGGAGTATTGCAGTCATCTGTTATGTGGGAAGGTTGCCCCTTCCTTAGTATATTTTATAGGTATTACCATGTCGATGCTACGATGAATTGTCTTCCCTAATCCCTCCTGCTCCCCGATTCATATCCACCACACGCGCCGGACTCGCTCGGAATATCCATATGTTGTTGAAACCCAATTTCTAAGAACGCACCGTTTTTCGAAATCGTTCCTGTGTCTTATGGCGAAAATATGGAACGGTCTTTCAGTGAGTGTGTTTCCGACCACCTACAAACTGTGAATCTTCAAAAGGCATGTTAACAAATTATACAATGACCTTTTCGTCCGCCTGTTAGCTGGCATGGCGCCCCTGTGAGCGCGGTTTCGTGAGGAGTGGTGTTATTGGCTGTGCTCGATGTTCTTTTGAAGTTTTGGGCACAGCCACCCATGCTTGTAGCTATGAAAAAAAACCCTCTGCCGATAAAACTTTCACTAAAACATTATTTACGTCAGTGTGTAGGTTTTAACCATAAATTAAATAAGGGCTGTTAATATTGTACGGGTTCCATAGCCCAAATTTATACATTTCTCAGCAAACACTGGTTAATTATAATATTTAACGCGCCGTCACGTAACAACACAAACTCAGAATACCAGCGCAGCTTATGAGAGTTTATACCTCGCACGTGTTAGACGCGGCTTAATTCCGTGTATTCGTTTGAGCCACTTACCTCTTAGAGTTTCAGTTAATACGTAGACTACCGTTATTTTATGATTCATCCTTATTTACGAAATTGTCTGAGAAGTTTTGTGTGTGTTAGCTTCCATCACCGAAATTAGGTTTTATATGTCTGTCTGTAAAAGTGCAGAACCAATTTATAATAAAAAATGTTTTATGTAGTGTTATACATCAAGGATTACAAATATTAGTGTTAATTATATCGGTGTTAAGCCAGAAAATTGATTGTGACGTCTTCGGCTACACTGAACTGAATGAGAAACACGAACTATATTTACTTAGTTATTATTCGAAGTTGGTCATTCTGTTCGGTGGGTTTCTCGTCAAGAGGAAGGCTTTCTTCACGGTGTGTGAAATGTAAAACCAGTTATTTAGTTGGAAATACACCAACCAAATATATCATTGGAATTTTAACTGGGAAACTTTAGCACGTGAATGTATGATAGGAGTACAAACATCGAACTTCGTTACAAAATAAAGAGATCCATACATGTGCGCCAGCAGGACATGACAGAATAAGTGACGTTGTTTACATGGGGAATAAATCATAAGTTGCCAAAGAGCAGGGTATTACGACTACAACCACAAGTTTCCAAATACTACATACATACATACATTCATACATAAGTTACGCTGAATCCCGACAGTCGCGGTAAGCAGAGCAATCGGTGTTGTGCTGCAAGAACTCCGCTAAATTACAGCACAACACCAACCACCACATTTTCTAAGGTATTTGGACAAGATATCAAGCAGCAAGCGGCACGAAGACCCACCTAATGCATGACTCGGTAGAATTACCGTGCTAAGGTGAGAGGTGGCGAGCCTGTCGCCCTTTAGCACGGCATCTTGTCCTTATCCCTTAGTCGCCTCTTACGACGTGCATGGGAAGAGATGCAGTGGGGTCATTCTTTTAAGTACCGGCCCCACACGGTAATAACAAATAATTCAAAAAAAATGTGTTATATAACAAGTCATTAATAAATATTATAAAGAACAATGTCCCAAGAACAGAGCCCTGGGGAATCCGTAATATTATTAAAATAGAATGTGTGAATAATAATTGTTGTAATCCCCACTACTTTCCGATCTTATTTCTACATATTTTTGCCTCTTTTCCAGGTACGATTCCAAGAGTTTTAGTGCAGGGCCTCTTATTCCATAATAATTTAGTAAAAGTTTAGTATTTTTTCAAGTAACATTTTGTGATCAACACAGTCGAACGCTTTGCATAGGTCACAATGCTGAATACTTTTTGTTTGCATTTTGTGATGTTAAAACATTTATTGTATTGTATTGTATTGTATTGTAAGTTCATTAATTGACAATTGGACATACATACTCGTATATGTGTGAAAGACAGACTCACTGTCGATTAGGTTCGTCCCCTTTGTCTGGATACCTTGCTGCCTACGAGGACCTAAAAATTATACTTAAGTGCACACCGTGCATAAGCACATAAGAGTAATATGTGTAGGTACACTTTAATTTTATTATTATAATGCCACTTTAATGATGTCGACCTAGAGCTAGAAAAAGGCATACAGCGGCACTTGGCGCGTGTCGGTATGAATGTAAAGGTTAGTTTATTGTAGTCAGTGCATGCACTTAGTAGGTAATTCAAGAGGCAATCTTCATAGTTTAGATAGATTAATTGTTGTAGATGTGATGGACAGTACGCATGGATCAGCAGAAGCAGCAAGATAACGTGTTAACTAGGTCAATGATGATCTCGGTTGTTGTTCACTTAATAATTTGTTTATTTTTCAAAGTACAGACTAACTACGGGTGCTAAACACGGGCACTTTGTAACATGGCTACTTATCGGTCGTCGCTTTCCCGCGTTTTCCAGAGCATTTTCAAATTTAGAACACGTAACGATTACGCGGGCACTTTTTCTATTCGAACTACTTCGCCATTGTTAATGTTAGGACTCTGTGCAAATTATCCCTAATTT
>WYDE02238255.1:0-14372 GCA_009867175.2 Adela reaumurella
GATCTTCAAAAGGCGTGTTAATAAATTGGACAACGACCTTTTCGTCCGCCTTATGGCTGGCATGGCGCCTCGCTGAGTGTGGTTTCGTGAGGTGTGGTGTTATTGGCTGTGTCCGATCTTCTTTTGAAGTTTTGGGCACAGCCACCCTAGATAGGCCCTTGCTAGATGATAATATAAAAAAAGACCATTAGCCTTTTACCATTGAATTTGTGTTTATGGTTATATGTGAAAGTGTACATACTAAGTGGCCTTGCGGTTGGGGCAGTTCGCTCCGCCTTGCAGAAGTCTTCCAACATAAGTAGGGACTCTCCCGCGCTCCACTCTACCGGTGACTTGGTCTTATCCTGCATCAGAGCCGACGTGTCGCCCATCTCGGGAGCCTCGGATGTACTGGAACCGCTGGCGGTGTCCTCTTCCGATAGCTTGTCGATTATCAATCTGTCGGAAACATGAATAAATTTATAAGAGAAGAATTTGGATTGAAAGAAGACTCAGCGACAAGGATAGAGAAAGGTATGCTTAGATGGTCACCCATCCAAGTCCTGACAGCGCTCAGCATTATTTAACTTCGGTAATCAAATACTGAATATCGCAACACTGAGCCAACGACGCTGATACGACGCTGACGAGAATGGATGGTGAGAGAGTGACTAAACTCATATATGAAGTGAACGTGAAAGGAAGCATTGAACGGGACCGCCCTAGGCGAACCTACCATTGCCAAATAGGTAACCTTTTACGGGAGGGAAAAGTTCGCAGCACCCGTAACCGGTGTGCATGTATGAAGGGATGTATGACGGTGGATGAAGCAAAGTATGTATGTCAGGAACGTGTCGCATGGCACTCCATTGTCTCTGTCTGCCCTCCGGGGAAGAGGTGTGATGGTATGTATGTATGTATGGAAACAGGTGGATTGAATAGGTTAAGTCGCAGATGAAATTATTAACTTATGGGAATTTATGTTGATGGCAAATGTTTTCTTTAATTGCTTAGCGTGTACAGGAAAACTTCACGTCTGATTCTATTAATGGCAATGTATATTCTATCAATTATTCAATTTTCAAATATTCCACAATCAACATTTGCATGTCAACATTTGCAATTGCGAAGATTTTATACTTGTGAATAATACTGGCAAATTATCATTACATAAGCCGCTTTTGATCACGTGACATTGTGCATAAATTTAACAATTTTCTTTTATTAAATTTATATTAACAACAAAATTATTAAAACAGGATAATTTCCGGATTCCTAACGAGTAGTTCTAACATTTAAAGAGTTAGTTGAAAGGTTTCCAATAACAGTAAAATAGCCAAATGCGTTAAGATTAACAAGATATTGGAAAAAGTTATAGTTACCGTCTGTCAGAATCATCAGAATCGCTAGAATCAGATCTGTCTTCAGGCTGGAATGGAGGGAGGGCAATGGCGGCTGGCCCTTGTGTGATCTGCGAAGATAACTTCTGTATTGTGTCACTTAGTACCTTATTACTTTTTCCAGGGGTAGCTAGCGGGAGTTCTGGTCCACTTCGCCTGCGCTCCAAGACATCCAAAGCACTTTGTAGCGGTGCTAGTGAAGCTTCGAGTTTATCCCTCTTGGGATCGGCGACCTTTTCTATTGAAGTATCCAGTTTGAATGAAGATTCTGCAGTGTCTAGAGTGTCCTTCTTTGAATGCTCCGTCTTTGAGGCACTCTTAGGTGGATCAATTTTTATTATCAGTTTAGGAGGTTCAACCTTTGAAGTAAGTTTCACTGGATCTACCTTCACGGCAGGTTTAGGAACATCGGCCTTTGCTGCTTGTCGTACAGGTTCAACTTTTGGAGATGTCTTTTCTGGAGCAGGCTGACCTTTGGGTGATTCTTTTGTGGATTTGAAAAGGTCCATTCTAGCTTTTGAAAAGTCTCGTTTGGGAGCCTTGGGAATATTCTCTTGAGGGGGAGGAGAGGTGGAGATTCTTTTCTTGGCACTGTTTATGGCTTTCAGAAGCTTTTCTGCTATCTTCGGACCTTCAGAATGGAGTAAGAATGCAGGAGGCGGCTCAGGAATTAACACATCCATGCGTGCTGGACTGTCCGGTTCAGATTTACTCTCTTCAGTGTCTATGAGAGCACTTCGTACTGGTTCTGGAACTGTTGCCTTTACGTCCTTAAGCTTCTCAATTTCTTCAAGTTCCTTTTCAGCGATTGGTTTAGGTGGTGTTTTCAAATTTTCCAATTTTGGAGGTTCCCTTTCAGGAACTATTTTAGGCGGTGTCTTCAATATTTCCAATTTTGGAGGTTCTTTTTCCTTTGCTTTCTCCTTTTCAACTTTAGGTTTCTCTTTTTCGACCTTTGGTTGTTCCTTCTCTACATTTGGATTATCCTTTTCGATATCAACTGGTTCTGGTTCTTCCTTTTGAAGAGGTATGTCTTTAGGAACCGGTATATCTTCAATCTTTTCCAACTCTGTCTCTTCAAGTTTGGTAGGTGGAGATTCCTCAGGAATAGGTATAATGGACAGTTTTTCTTCAGTATCTTTAGTATCCTTGATAGGTAAGTCTTGTTCGGAGTCTTTTTCCTTGGGATCATACTTGGATTCCGAAGTTGTCTCCATAGACTCTGTACTGGGCTCGATTGACAGTGGAGGCAGGTCACTTTCTTCTTTTATGATTGCCTCTATTTGTTCATCATCTGTGGATTGTTCGTCCTCACCAGGACTTTCTGGAGAATCGTCCAACAGTTCCCTATGTTTTAAAGTTTTGGTTTTCTTCGAGTATGTTTCCTGATTCTTAGCAGGAGTGAAGCCTTCGAAAATAGGTCCTAGACTATCACCAGGAAATGAATCTCCATCCAAGGAGAAGACATCGTCTCTCGACTCATCTTCAGGAGAGCGATGGCCAGTGGCATCTCGCGAATAGTCACGGAATGGAGATAGAGAGGGAGATTGTTGCATTGGTCTAGAACGTATCTCTTCAGTCATATCTTCAATTATGGACTTCATAGAGTATTTAGGAGAGACATCATCAAATATCCTATGCGTGCGCTTCTTCTTTTCATCGTGAAGTTCAAACTCAAATGGCTCAGGTTCTTTGAACTCATAAACGTCATCGTCAGGCTTCTCCAGTTTCGGTTCCTCTACAGGTTCTGATGGTGGGGGAGTTATCTCTATTGACTCCTGTTTTATTTCTTCTGGCTCAGTTTTCACTGTTTGCAGTCCTTTTAGTTCAGACCTAATCTCATTCAAGTCATAGTCCTGACCTATAATAGATACCAGAAATGTCAGTTAGTTCAAAGCAAATGATTTAAAAAGAAAACCAACTTCACACTAGCATGGCATAAAAATCCTAACATGTTTAAGGTCCTGCATTCAAAATATCAATACAAGCAATCTACACTGTATTTATTGTAATTATGTAAGTACTGTATTGTTTTATGCTTTAATCCTGTGTAGAAGGTAAACTAATTGCCAGCCATTCTTCTAGTGTAGCCAGCAACAACTTGTTGCGACCAGAAAATCTTCTTACAATCATTGTCTCACATTGCAAGATATCTTTGGAATGGTTTATAGCCATTTCCTCTTACTCTTATCATCGGAGGACAAGAAAGTGATAAGTCGCAGAGGCTATTGCATTAGCAGCATGACTTTCATCAGGTGGGACTGATACAATGATCTTCGCAAAACATTGTGCATATTCAAAACCTGATGCTTTGCAGATAGCATGCGCATTAGCACGAAAACTATACAGGCTGTCCAGGACATGCAGGTTTACCTTCAAGCGATGTACTTCATACCTACTGTGTAATACAAATATGAAAGAATTTTTTAAAATGGTTTTTCACAGGATTTTTTTTTCGTCCCAATTTTTTTTATGGATACTGACACGGATGGCTACATTACCTAATGCACCAATTTTTAGGGAACCGTTTAAAAAAACGTAGTCCCTATTAGCGAAGCAATTTTGTCCATCTGTCCGTCCAATTTCCGAAGACCTCGAGAAATACTGAAGCGACTAAGCTGTAACTTGGATGGTACACGTAAAATTATGATGGAATTACGAAAAAAAATTAAAAAATACTAAATTCACCTCAAGCGACCCAAGACTGACAGTGGCCGGCAAGTCGATTGCAACAGTGGCCGAGGAAGCTCTTTTGAAATTCTTGGGAAAAAATCACTAGCCAAGGGAAGGAACATCCCACCGAGGACATTGTTCATCTTTTTGATGAAAACCTTCGCCGAACTGACAATATTTCCCTCCTGGTTATACAAAAGGCAACTATTTGACAGCAAAACTTTCATGGCCATTTCTCGTCTACGACTTCTCAAAAGCAAACCTGACTAAATTGGACTCTATGGTGACCAGATTCCTAAAGTCATGGTTTGGACTGACTCACCCGGCTGACGCTACAACACTGTACAGATCTCACAATAGTTTGGCACTGAATATTAAGAAGCCGTCGGCATTCTATCAAAAGGCAAGAATAGCCAAATGATGTATTCTCAAGGTCTATGGTCGCCATCAAGATGACAGAAAGAGACCTCGAATTTGTCTCTATTTCCGATGTTAAGCTTTCAGAGGATAGCACTGTACAGTATTTTTTTTAAACAAAATTACAGTGCCATCAGGACGTTATGATACATGGCAAATATGCGCAACTTTCCACATTCATAGAGAAGTAGTATGTAGAAGAAAGTATTAAATTGTCTCCACACTGGCGACATCCGGTTCCGTATCATCACTTCTTGGTCGATCTATATTACATTACATTTTGTAACACTTTTACCGCAATTTGACATATTTATATATTTTTCGGTTAGGCGGTATAGATAGTAGACATACTTTAGTCGACGTTTCGTCCACCACGCACCTGTAGGTCGTGCAGGCACAGTTACATAGGTCAAAACAAGCGGAGTGTTCAGACACGAGTAACTGAACACATAAGGGCAATCAAGAATAATGAAGTGCACAAGTCTGCCATCTGTGAGCATGCTCTGGACTGTCATCACTGGATTCGTTTCGACCAAATCAAAACAATCGCTGCGGAAAAACACTACGTGCCGCGTTTGGTTCGAGAATCGATCGAGATAGCTAGGCATCCAAACTTCAACAGAGAAGACAGCATGAAGCTTTCGTCAGCGTGGACTCCTGTTTTGTCGCAGTTCTGTCCTGCTCCTGAAAAGAGAGACCCAGACACCATAGACACAGTGAGCTATGTCTGCACGGAACGCTTCCACACCGATTGTTCGGAACTACCCGCAGAAGAACCTAACCACAGCTACAATCTTCGCCGGCGACGGCCGGCAGTTGACATCTGACTTTCGCCACATCCGGGTGTCACTCCAGGCCGGTCGCGTCGCGGGTGCCTGTCAAGAAAGATGTCCACAGCGTGGTGGACGAAACGTCGACTAAAGTAAGTCTACTAGCTATAACGCCTATATACTTTATGTAGGAGTACACTGAGTATATTTCATAGTTTGAAAAAGAAAACTGAGCAAATGAGGGAGAAATCAAGTTTCATAATTTCATTCATAATACATGGATATTAGTATGATATTTGAAAAATAAAAAATATAATTTCTAAATTTCTCAAACTCACTACCTAGTATAAAAGAAAGAATCCCTCTGTATGTCTGTCTGTCTGTACTCTTACTCACAGCAAACTCGAGAACGGCTAAATGAATTCAAACGAGGTTTTCACTAAAATATCGTGTAATATCCTAGGATGGCTTTAGGCTATGTACCATCACGATAAGTGCTCAAGGTCATGAGCAGTGAGCGAAAATGTCAACCGCGGCAAAGTGAAAATGGGGTGTTTGTGGTGTTATTGTGCATGTGCTGGCTTTAATTCACATAATCTGTGGTAATAACGTACTTAGGAATTGTAAAATTCTATAATATCTTTATTTTGAGCTATGTATCGTCGCAATACACCATCCAATAGATAAGCAGTGCCAACAAATATTAGCAAAAATTAATGTTTCTACCATAAACGTGATCTTACTGGCTTATTGTTTCAATATGCACTGTTAAAATAATTTAAGTATGTAATATAGTACTATATATTAGCTTTATTTTTAGGTATATATCATCACGATACACCTGCCCATAGATGAGCAGAGATAAAAAATAAGAAACATTTAGTGAGATTGAGCTTAAACACATGTTTGTTAGCTCCCTGTACCCCTACCATGAGTTTTGTTTCACTTCCCTTTGATGATCGTTATCGTTAAGTTTGTATGAGAAAATGTGCAGCCCCCTAGCGTACCATGCTTTAACTAAATTTGGCACTCGAAATCTTCACTTTCACTTCGCGTTCGAAAAACGTTTGCCGCTCGTGATAAACACGTTTGTATGGAAATCGGTAATCCGAGTTACTATTTTGACAGTTGACTTCGTACGATTCGATAAAGATGTTCGTTTACGCCATCACTGGCTGTCTCCAAGTAGTAAATAGTAAATTTTTAAAAGCTAAAAAATACCTCTGGTGAATTTGAGAATTTTTGCGTTTCATTTGAATTGGACACATATTTTTATAGGGAATATAGGTATTGAATGAAAGAAGAAAGAATCACCAACACAACACAGTCATACTGAACGCACCTCGCATAATCATCTCAATCAGTGACAAGTTGAAAATACGTAATTTCCTGTGAGAAATCACCAAGCCATTTTTTAATTTTTTACTATGGAAAGGTATAACACGGAAGGTCTCATCTCGATACCATAGATATAAAACATGCATTGAAGAGATGGAACTCGAGTACAAAAATACTCTAAACTCAACCAAAGATTAGGAATTTTTCTTTTTATGGAAATTTCCTGTTCACAACTGATTTTGCCCCCGAAATCTTGCAAACTGTACGTAGTACGATAAGTCAGCTGTAGAAAGAAGTTTAGGCGAATAGGTTAGGAGATGCCGAGATATTACAGAATATCGCGAGTGGCGGCGGAGCCACTGGACGCCGCGACCGAGCGACAAAATACGGTCGTGCGCACGCGTGCCATTATACGCGCATCGAATCGTACATAGAACAGCCAACAGGTTAAACTCCTAAATGTTAATTTTGAACGAAATAAGTTCAACGATTTGGGCGATATGAGGACCGACACACACACATGCACACACACATATTTATGTTTTTCCAAAAAAAAATTTTATTAATTTATTTTATCGATATAGACGATAATATAAAATTTTATTTTCGTAATTTCGGAAAATCACACTTTATTCTTCCTTACTCATTACACTAAATAAAATTCTAAACAATAAAATAACACGAAAAGGTCTTAAGAATGAAAATAACATCAATAAATACAATAATGGAATGCGAGCAGGCGAAGAAGATAACTAATAATAAGAGAGGGAGCGCTACGCATCGGCGGATGGAGACTGGAGGGTCGTATTCGTATACCTGCGCTGCGTGAACAATTTTTTTTTATTATTGAGAGCGCGACATATGGCGCCGAGCCACCTAGAAGGAGACTAACAACGCCCATTGACATTCGGATTTAGTGGGGGTTGCGAATGCCATGCCGACCTGACAGGTGCCTATTCACGCCCCTCTTGAAGGACTCTAGACTGTACATCGAGGGAAATATGTGGGCAGGGAGAGCGTTCCAGAGTATACCGGTTTTGTAGATGAAAGATCTGCAGGACCGATTTGTACGCATTCGCGGTAGGTCCATCATGTAGGTACGCTATCCCTGCCCAGTATGCGTAGTGCGGAGGTAAAAAGGGGACGGCGAGATCGCCTTAAACAGCTCCTCCGAGCACTCCCAAAATTCCAAAAAACTAAAAATTCAAGGGGGCAAATATTTATAACAAACTGCCTCTAGATACAGCAAGAAGTAAACGAACGGCTATTTAAAAGCAAATTACATGAGTGGTTATTAGGAAAAATTTGTATAACATTTAGAATCCTTATAGTTATGTATGAATAATTATTTAATTTAATTGTAATGTTATTGGAATTATGAACTTACTCTTTGAAGCTATGGAATAATTTAAGGAAATACTCGTATTATCCTTAACGTGCAAGATGAATTTTTTTGTACTGTTAAACGAATCTTGAATCTTGACATGTATTACAGCCTACGGAAAATGAATAATACTAAAATGGAAACAATTGAGTACAGGGGTGGTGCGCTGCGTGTGCTTTGTATGATAAAAATACCAATGTGCGGAACCCTGGAATAATAAGAATCAATATATTCTATGGAAGATTTATTTTAAGGTACGTAAACATTGCAAGCAAGATTGTAATGAGTAGAAACATTAGGACAACGAAAGCACAGGTCAATAATATGTGTGGCATAGAAATGAGAGTGGTAGATTCTGACGTAAAATTTTAGCACTAAAGCGAAGAGTAGTTTGCGAAAAGGTAAACCTTTCGGCACCTAAGGTAGCTATCAGCCAGAAATCCATATACCGAAAGTACCAAGATAAGTCGGTGCTTTACCCGATCGACATCCTCAACTCATTGATTCCATCCGGTTAACATATTTTAGTACCGATAATCCTACTAAGATCCCACCAAAATTGTGCATGGAAACCCAACTACAGTTGACAAAACTCACGACTACACGACAGAGGCGACGATTCTGAGTGGCTGTGCTTGAGGGGGAATATACTAAACCTATGTAGTGATTACGAAAATTGCGATGGCATCATCATATCTGTCTTTTCAATACAAACACCTGCAATTTCCCGTCAATGGACTGGGAGGCAGTGAAAATAAAACACGTGAATTTGTTATGAAAAGGATTATGCTGGTTGATTTCCTTATTTTTTCCGCATCAAGAATATATTGGTCTGGCAACTGGGAGCCGTTGCGTTCACAAATGCCAACACTTTAAAAAGTTTAAAAATGTCTATCTCAAAAACTTTTGGTTGGATCCGAAAAGTGTCTAAAAGTAAAATGATCTATGTATCAAGGTATATATTCATTTTACTTTTGAACACTTTTCGGATCCAACAAATTTTCGAAAGAAAGAAGCCGCAAGTCATATTTTGAATAATTAACAAAATATTTCTTTGATCGCTAGCTCTATGTTGCATACTCTCATGTCAGCATATTCTAAAAAAGCTGCTTGCTCCTCCTGACACTTAAACTGGAAACATCGCCGTATACGAAAGGCTCTGCGGTAATCACCAAAGTAGATAAATATATAAATGTATATTCTGTATTTTTCTGTTTAGCAGAAGATGGACTTATTAACAGAAGCAATCATTTGCAGTAACCTTTACACGCTACAACACCTTCGTATTGTTAATGTATAGGTTTCCTCACGGTGTTTTCCTTTACCGGGAAATTTTAAAGGAGATTTTATAATCTGGAAAATCTGCGTACACACCAAGTTGTGAACTCACGGCCTCTCGATTAAGAGCGTGCATCACAAACCAGGCTACGCCGCACTGCAACATGAATGCGATGCAACACTGGAGAAGCGGTAAAAATTATTAATTCAAAAATAAGAATAAAACCGACATGGCTGTATACAATATACCAAGACGAAAGGGGATTAGGTCTTGCTCAATAAAATGTTGCCAAAGTGTTACAATATTATCTCAAACTCGATTTACTGAAGTCGAGTATAGAAAAATAACGTAAAATTCAATATTGTGTATATGATATGTACCTATCTATATACATTTTCACAATATTTTATTGACCAAAGCATATCCCAGTTTACAGTTAACAAAAAATCCAACCATGACAGTTTCATTTTCTATTGTTACATGTGACAGTTAATAAACACATTTCTACATATACATACATATCGTCACGCCTGTTTCACAGTGGGGTAGGCAGAGACAACGGATCTCCACATGCCAAGATCTTGACTGTACTTTTCTCTATTTTAACAAACAAAAAACATCTCATCCTATACACATACACCTTCTCCGTTCCATAGTGGGTAAAAAATTCTCAAATAAGTTTGAATATTATGCGGGCGGCTCCGCGGGTACAGCTAGTTAAAATATATAACAGTCTTCTAAAGCTTGATAATAAATTATAAGTCAAATGCCAGGATAGTAACCGTGTACATAAATATCTGCGTATACGAGTATGAACCTCTATCCCAATTTAATTTCTTTTACGACTAGCCGATCAGTTAAAATGCTGATAACAATGTTAAATGCAACAGGAGAGAGGCAGCAACCCTGGGACAGTCCTATGCCGTACTGAATTTCCAGTATCTTTTACTTGGTGTTGTTTTACAAAGGAATTTTTTTTTTGTAATAGGGTATTATATTAATACTTTATTTGTTATAAAATTTCCATAAAACCTATACACTAACAATACGAATGTGTTGTAGTGTATAAAGGTTGGCTGTAAGAGATTGCCTCCGCCTTCTGCTAAGCCGAAAAGTATGTATTTATTTATTTTAAAACCTTGTGTATTATTAACTATATAAAAACTCCAATATATGAGAGGGTATTGAACTTAGCTTTCAATGGCTTCACCGAACCCATTGGCAGTAGAGGACGGCGACAAAAAAGGCGGGATTAGCGAGTGACCGCTCTATAATCTATACGTAAAACTAGAGAATTGGTTTGCCTGTATAGTTAGAATGAAGTTGCACCTGAACATGATCTAGGAAAAAAATTGTTTTTTAAAACTGTTACTTGCTACAGAAATAATTTCATTTTCATTGTGAAGAATTTGTTAAAAATATTCTTACCATCTTCATCCAGGCCGTACTTGGTGACGTTCCCATTGGCGTTAAACGTGCTGCGGGCGTCTGCCGGCTCGTTCTGACGAACGCAGCCGATGAGGAACATAAGGGATGCGCCAACCAGAGGAGGGATACCGGAGAGGACAAAAGGGAGAGTGTAGCTGCCGGTCGCTTCATATATTTTTCCAGCTATCGGCGGCCCCGAAGACACCGGAATGGAAGCGAGCCCCAAGAGAGTGCCGATGGCTTGCGCCGCATACTTGGGTCCGCACAAATCGAAAGCGATCGGCCCCAACAATGCGATGAAACCTCCATCGAAGAAGCCCATGCCGAGAGCAACCACGACGACCATCCAAAATGAACCGACGAACGGCAGAATTATTGTCAACGTCCCGATGATGTAGAATGATACTTGCTGAAGCAGTATTCGGTTAACTTTGGGTCGGTCCGACAAGAAGCCGACCAGCAGTCTGCCGATGCCGGACGTGGCGCCGATGCACTGCACGGCAATGTTCTCATTTTCTCCGGGGAACCTCTTCTTTATAAAATTAGCGAAGAAGATGTAAGGGATGAAGTATCCGAAGAGCGCCGAAGGGAGTGCGAGCGCCCATATCATGTACTTTTTCTTCTTGAATATTTCCACATTGATGACCGTTTTCCAGAAGGATCCGATGCCGCCCTCACGCTTTGGAGTCTCGGCCATCGCGAAACGAACAGGTTTGAAGAGAAAACCACACAGGGCCACTCCGAATGTTATCCCGGCCTGAACCCGAAACACGGTTTGCAGATCGTAGTGCTTGGTGAGATAACTGAGGAGCTGGAGTATGGCGATGGTGAAGATGGGACTTCCGGCGGTGACTATCCCATTCACTAGCCCGAGGTAGCGCTTGAAGTAGTGCCCCAGTATGGCGAGCGAAGGCGTGTAGGCGAGGGCAGCGCCGAAGCCGTACATGATGCCGTAGGTGAAGTAGAGCGCGGTGATATTGTGGCTGAGGAAGGAGGAGAGCAGCATGCCGCCGGCCGCCACCGTGCCGCCCAGCACCGCCGTCTGCCGTATGCCGAGCGCGTCCGTGAGCACACCCGACACCGGCGATAACAAGAACGTCGACCCGATCGCCAGAGATCCCACCAGCGCTGCAACAGAACACAAATAATTCTACTAAACTATATTACATTATTTAGATTATTTACTATGTACTATTACTATGTACTATATTCATTATTCTTCTATTTATTGCTTCAATTAGGTAAATTTTGCAGAATATGTAGACCTAAACTTGAACATATACACCAAGTTTAGCTTGTTTAATAGTAGGTAAATTAGCACACCACAATACATTGTTAAACAGAGCTTATTGAGCTCCGCTTCAAAAAATGAAAACCCTATTAGCAAAGCAATTTCATCCAACTGTCCGTCCGATTTCCGATGAACTAAGCTGAAACTTCGATGGCATTATGTAAAATTGCCATGCAATTACGGAAAAAATCTAAAAATACAAAATGAAGTATTGATATATGTAGTTAGAAGAAAAAGTTCAAGCACCAGAAAAAAACATGTGTTTTTATGAAATGAAGTGGGGATATCCCTTGAAAGGACTCTATGTATAGATTTCGGAAATGTTCGGTGAAGCCGTTGGGTGCTGAGTTCAACACCTTCCTATGCTTTGCAGACTTTTTGTATACCCAACACAAAAGTAAAAGTAGGTAAATATAAAACATTTTGAAAGTGCCTGATTATTATGAGGTAACAACAGTGTATGGCATTGGTAAGGATATACCTATTTAAGTAAGCATATAACTAGTCTTAAATACATACTGGGCTTTTCGAGCAAAGGTTACGTCACATCAACTCAATTAATTGCAAGTGACCAGCTTCATGGCTGGGTAATGGGACCGATAGGTGAATTGCCTTTCGACCTTTTTCATGGCATTTATCCTTGTCCCCGTTAGTCGTCTCTTAAGACTTGGAGAGCAAAATAAACAGTGGGATTTATTATTTTATTTATAGTCAGTTAACACCGCCGTTATTTATGTAAAAATAATAAATGCTGACAAAGAAAAGTTATTTTTAGCAGTAGGTATAATGTAGGTAATTCTGTTACACGTGTCCCGAGAAAGAATGTGCTGAGATTCAACATGTGACGACATATTGGGCTGGACGACGTATTCATGTTGTACGCGTACGTTTCGTTGTGACACACGTGAGCAAAATATTTCCTCTGATTCGTGACAGAGCAAATTTAAAATGCGCAAAGTAATCAAAGCAATTGTCGGATGACAAAAGGCAAGGTGATATGTTCGCAACGTAGACAATCGTAGGTATCACATACACCAACAATTTGTCATTCTGGAATTCACATAAGGAACGGCTTGCTTCCTTGTTTTAATCAGGTTTATTAGGAAAACTGAAATACAGCGGTGGAAACAGTAATTATTGTTTCCTTCTAGTCTGTTTTACACAAATAATATATTAAATAATATATTACAGGATACATCTTTTTTCCCGTCTCTTAATTACGCCTGGTCACTTAGTGATAATGCCCATTAACGCTGTTCAGATGCCACAGTAACTCTGAACTGATCAGGGATCGAAAACCTGTAAATATCCTTAAAAGGGTTTGAAGCAACCGGTTGCATAACAACCTGTAAGACTAAAACCCAAGTCATCCTACTGGTAAATAAATTACCAGAACCTTTTAACAAAAACGTAAAAACCTTTTAAAGACCTCTAAGAAACCGGTTACCATTACCTATCACAAAGTGAATAACCACCTCTCTAACAAAACCTTTAAGAACTACCACTTGTGTAACCGGTAGTTTCACGTAGGAGTTACACGCGGCGCATACAGAGAGAGTAGAACGAAGCAACTAAAGTAGGTATCTGGGGCAGCACACCTGTGTGGCGCATCTGCGCGCCGGTTTATGAAATCGTCAAAGCTTTGACTCATTGATTTACCGAAATGTTCAAAAATAAGCACCCACTCGAATTTAATTAAAGTTGATTAGGTTGGACTTATCAATACTAATAATAAAGCAATAAAGGAAGGTCATGGAGAAAGTTACTTTTTTTAAGAGATATCACGTTTATAGGCTCTATGCATGATACTGATACTAATTTGACGATTTTTGGAAATCTTTTCTGTACGTATGTATGTATGTGGGTGGGTGACTGGGGGTATGTTCCTACATAACTCTCAAACCGAGCTTTCAATTTCGATGAAACTTGGTACACACACATAAAGCTATACGGGCCACAGGACATAATACATAATATCCAGTTCCGATTACGCTAAGATGTGGATCCCATACAAATTGATATTTTTTTTGTGCTTGGACGCTTAGTGAGGACGCAGGCGAGGTAGAAACTTCGATGAAACTTGGTACACACACATTTAGTTATATGGGACTCAAGACAGGCAACATAATATCCGGTTTCTTTATTTATTTGGGAATTTAACAGCGGTACAGTTTACAATTTTAATTTACAGCAAATTTATAATGCCAATTAATAATTTCCACTTTTTATCTTACTTCATACTTCAGCCAAGAAAAATGTTGAACAAAATATAATATAAATACATCCACAATAATTTTATAACAAAGAGAAAAAATTTAAGAATTATAAGGGGGGGTAATGTTGTTCGCGTCCGTGACACATTTAGGTCCTAAAGTCACACGTGCCTCCTGGGTGGTGCTAAATGAACAACAAA
>WYDE02238366.1:0-14371 GCA_009867175.2 Adela reaumurella
CCAGTTTCTTGAAAAGATTGTAGATCGATTTAGCCGGTAGACCTCTGGCGCCAACCTCTACGGCGTAAAGTTCTGCTCTGTAACGCCCCTGAATTATTTGGTCAAGTAGAGGACAGTATTTGTTTGTCTTGAACTCATGATCCTTTGGTATATTTGTTTCCCACGGGACTGTCAGCTCCACTAGTGTCACATGTCGTGAAGATTTTGAATATATGAGGATATCCACCTTTTTACTCTTCTCTTGAAAGAATCTTATAGATCTTGTAATAAACTAAAATTTCGTGTTATTAGAGTGTTATAGCTTTACAAAACTGAAAATTTAGTCTGATGACGTCAATTCTAATCCTTATTGCAATAACGCAAACACCAAAGTTCAAGTTTTTGGAATATTTTTTAATTTAGAAAAAAAAATTGGGGCAAACGTCCATTTTAACGACACCGACATAACAATTACGTAAATTTTTAACCATTTCTAAGTTTACACACGTATATTTCATAGAATCTTCGTACATCACAGTGTCGACACATTGTGAAATAGAAAAAGTGTCGGTTTTCATAAAATGACAGCCCAACAAAAGCTTAAATTATTTTGTGTTAAAAAAGGTTTTTACGTTTATTTAAATATTAAAACAAAAGTTGCAAAGTGCATTGTGGAGTGTGGCCGTCAAGTGAGAAAACATAAAATATATTTTACAAACTTTCCTACTAATTTGTACAATCTACACACACAGTGCCTTCCAATAAGAGTGACACAATTTTTTCTTTTAATTAAAATAATATTATACAGTCGTATATTTTGTATTTAATTAAAATTGTTATTACTCTTATTGAATTTGACGGAATAATTATAATTAAGTTATCGCAGGCACGCTCGCTCTCTCTCTCTGTACAAACTCACTGCACCTATCGCATGTCATGAGTCGCCTCGCTCCCACTACCGGCACACATAAGAGTCTCTTCGCACTAGGCAGTTGGACCGAGGCGGCTTACCGTGTAACGCAGTTGAGTTAGCGGTTTTCAACGCAGTTGAACCGCCTCGGTCCAAGGCCTGGAAACGACCAACCGAGGCCAAGGAACAACCTGTGAAACATTTAAAAATAAATAGACAGTTTTCTGCTTAGCAGAAGGCGGACCTATTGCCCGAGGCAATCTCTTCCAGTCAACCGTTATACAGTACAACACATTCGTATTGTTGGTGTACAGGTTTCCTCACGGTGTTTTCCTTCACCGGGGTGCATTGTAATTTTGCACACTAATTTTAACCGAGATTTTAAAATCCGGAAAAATTGTGCGCATACCAGGTATGGAACCCACAACCTCTCGAGTGAGAAGCGTGCGCTCACCAACTAAGCTACTCCGCAAACCAACATTTCATTTTCGCGAATAATTTTTGCAAGATGCACATGGAAGAGTTACTGCGTTCGTGTACTTATAAACTCGCAATCGGTGTCGTCAAAGACGAGCCAGCGACAAGAAATACTGCGTTCATCACTTACTGGAAACACGCACGAAAAACGGCCTCTTTGTCACATTTTTTTAATGAATTGAAACAGTATGAAAATAAGTTCTTCAACTACACCAGAATTAGTACTCGGTTATTTGAATAATTCTTCATGAGAGTGAAGGGACAAACTGGTTCTCCGAAAATATCCACCAGTACGTTCCAGTGCCGAATTTTGATACTCCGGGCACTTTTGATTTCATTTGGATTCCCTTAGCTCAATTTCCTGAATAAATCTCTGTGTCGAAATTGAACAGAGCCATTGTGACGGAGATACGCGCGCTATCTGCGCGAGTGATCGAATTGACTTAACCGCCTCAGTGGGAACAGCCAACCGAGGTGGTTTATTGCCCGGCGCACTGTGGTAACCTAGTCACCCGCGGTGGTCCGTACGCGCAGCCGTCTCTAGTGTGAAAAACACAAGTGATTTTCACAATAAATGTATCATTATAACAAAACGGTTCCACCTTATAGTGCAAAAGGGGTCTAAAAAAATTGGACAATTAGGATCCATTATGTAAAATGCTCGCTAGATCATTTACGCGTTCTCAATTCGTCAATAAAACCGAATCTAAAGGTGCAACAATTTTTACAATGTACGCCAGTTTTGTCGTAACAGGCATCGCGACAGTACCCTTGCAGAGCATGCATGGGAGGCGAAGAGACAGCGGCCCACGTGATTCTGGAATGTCCAGATGTGGCACAACAAAGGCTCACTTTCCTGAATGACCCAGGAGAAACATTCCAAGAGGTGTGGAGGAGCCCAAACAAAATGTTGCGCTTCGTTGAAGAGCTCGGCTGGCTAAAATCAGCCAGGAGCCAAGCTTTACGCGCAGAGGGCGGAGGACGTTCAAGAGCGGTAACAAGCCCGCAACGCAACAACAACAACATCCGGCCTCGGTTCACGCGCCAGCGCCGCACAACTCACTCCACCATTATAATAATTGTTGCTTATATTTTACAAATTTGGACATTCGGTACCTATGCAGTCTACAAAACTCACAAGCTACACGCTCAAATGACAAAATACCTGCGGCAGCAGCATGTATCAAATCACTTACAAATTATGAGCATTATGAGAGTCGTAGCATGGTGACGGAAGCGACTTAAGAGCATTTAATGTTCACAACATCTGAATAAAACATAACAAACTTATAGTATAACATTTATCACTGCTGGGTTAAATCGTCTAAAACAGTATTTATTTTATGTTGATTTAAGCACAAGTTAGCTTCAGGGAATGAAAAACCGTTTGTTTAGTCTGTTACCGGTATTAGTTAAAACATGTTGCACTGGTACTTTTACAAAAACGGTTACAGTTGGAACCTTAAATAATATTTCAAAGTTAGGCGGTCGCTTTAATTTTCAGATAATATCTCGTATTTCGTGTTTGCCAATTTCAGTAAAGAGTACAATCATTTAAAAAACCAGCAGTGCTTGAATCATGCTAGTGATTTTTTTTGTTGTTTCATTTTAAATTAAAAAGTTAGCACTGAATTAAGATTTGTAGGTTATACCAATTCTCCCAATGCTTTCAAATCCGTACTCCAAAGTGTTGAACTTGATAACTATACGTCATAGGTTATTATTTATTCTGGTAATATTGAAAGGGTTTCAAAAATGCCCGTATTTCGAATTTACGTATTTTTACCAAGTGCGGGTTTCGTTACCGGTATAATATCTATGCCTCTAAAACCGGTTTCAATCCCTGGTTAGTTTAGGAAAGTTGTTACAAATAAATTTAACATTTTCACATAAAATTAATTCAGACGTTGTGTAGTTAAAGCGAGTGGGAGCGGCTCTCGTAGCACAGTGTCCTTGATAAATTGCACTATGTCGGTGGTTGTGCTCAGGTGCTGGCCACCAGGTCCTTGAGTCTCCTCTCCAGGTACTGCACGCGGCTCACCAGCTTGTCGCGAGGGTTGTACTCCGTGAACGGCACCAGCAGTACTCGGTAACCCTGCAAATTTCATGGTTGTGTTGGAAAGCACGTAGTTGTTCCTAAAAATCATTTAAAGGCCACAGCTTCAACTCAATGTAACGAACTTTTCAAACGATTCAACACGGATGCGTTAAAAAATAGAGCTTATGTGAAGCTGGAATGAGAAGAGAGTACGGTACCAACGTTACCTCTAGTTCTAAAAGTCGCTTGTACAGCAGGTTGACACCGAGCGGCTGCAGAGACTTGCGACAGAAGTCATGGTAGTCCAGCCCCATCAGTGCTATCCGCAACACCCTGGCCACATCATACAACAGTCAGTTATTTGCAAGAAATTCTGTGAAACATTGTCAAATACATGTCAAATTCTTACATTGCGCTCGTACACTGCTACCGACAAAAACGTCCGTGGCAGACGGACGCAAGACTGACCTTCTAAGGTGTTGAACTCAGCGTACAATGGCTTCACCGAACATATCCGGGGCCATCGGCAGTAGAGGAGGACGTCAATCGAGGTTGGGAGTAGGACACGCCCGCTCTAGTTCCCCAGCATTACTTTTCGGCATTTGACAAGCCCTATTCAGCTAGTCTGCGATAACTCGGACAAGGAGAACTCCAGTACCACTCTCGACCTTCCTCTCCCTAACTACACATATTCTGTAGGATGCCTCCAGTGACGCATACAAAGATCCCTCTCCATACATGAGCTTAGCATGGATCTTGGCCAGCCTAGATTCTTGAAGAAACCGGAGAGCGACTTCGTCGGCAGTCCTCTTGCTCAGACTTCCACAGTGAGAGAGCAGTCTTGAAACTGTTTCCCACAATCTGCTCCGCTCAGTTACAGTACGGATTTTTATTTGAAAGTTGTAGTCCTACGGTATGTAAATTTCCCACTGGTCCTATAATACAACAAGTACTATGTGGTTTGTTGCCTTTAATAATATGAGTAGGTACGTCCAGTCTGCATGCCGTGGGATTTGTGAGGTACGGTACCGTAAACATAGATTTTGTAGTTCATAAAAGGACTAATGCTGAAAGTTGACATAACTCACTTGTCATCTCTTGCCGCCTTGTTTAGTGGTACGGGGTGACACTTGCTGTCCACTGCAAACTCACCATCTGCCGAGATGTAACACTTGGAATCATTTATAAAGGTATAATTACGTTATATTCATAATAGTTTCCTGATCCATACGCTAATGTATGGCAGTGATTCTTGGGTATGACGGAAACGACATGAAAGTAGAATAAATGCAGTCATATACATTCATTGAGACAAATATGTGGTGTATCTTTGAAGGGTGACACTAAGTAGTACCCGGCTGCGACTTGGCCTTGGACTTGGCTAGGAGCATGCTGGGGCACCTTCATTAACTTCACTCTCCAAATGCGTTCGTTCCTACATTACATTACACCTACATTCTTTCAAACTGCGCAGTAGTCGCTTCGGCACCAACATGTAGCAGGTACACCGTGTGTCCCATCGACGTACGAAGGATTAAGCCAATCTGACGTTGGTCACATGTGAATTCTTCAGCTCCGCGTACGAGGTACATTGGTCTTATTCGTGAGTGGGTACGTACACACTCTGAGGGGACCACAGCGGCGATGATGACACTGACACACTGACTGACGTCTCGTCACATGTCCGGCCTAAGTAAACTAGAAATAGTAATTTAATGATGAGAGGGTGCTGCTCACCGAACAAGAAGCCGGCGCCGGAGCGGCACTGCAGCTTGAGGAAGTTGTCTGAGGAGATGAGGCTGCGCAGTGTGTCGATCACGCTCTGCACGTACAGCTGCTTGTCCTTGCTGTAGGCGGGGGCGGGGCCCGCGCTCACCTCCTCAGGCAGAGGACCGCGCGGTGTGCCCGCGTGAATGCGTGCACAGTACGCGTCCAGAAGCTGCAGCTTCCGCCGCGTCGACATCGGCAACTCTGCAAGCACAATCTATTATTGGAGTGACTATAATCGCAGGTTTGATCCTGTGCACGGGCGTACTTTTCAAGGTCTGTAGTGTTCTGTATTGTACACTTCGCTTAGGTGAAGAAAAACATAGCGAGCATATCGAGACTCGCCACCAGCCATGTGTATAGCTTGTGTATGAATGTGGGGCACAGAGCGGACTGCAGATGCGCGGACATCACCTGCTCCAGCAGCAGCAGGGAGAACACCAGGTCCAGCCACATGACCGTCTTCGGCAGCTCCGATCGCAGTTGCAGCGCCATCTGTTTAATCAGACTGACCACCAGCCGTGTACAGCTTGCTTGTATATAAAGGCGCGAAGGACAGAGCAGGCTTCGGTTGCTCAGACGTGACATACTCTAGCAGCAGCTGGGAGACCACCAGGTCCAGCCACATGGTCGTCTTCGGCATTTCCTATCGCAGTTGCAGCGCCATATGTTTATTGACACTCACCACCAGCCGTGTACAGCTTGTCTATGAAGGCGGGGGACAGAGCAGACTGCAGGTGCTCGGACGTCACCTGCTCCAACAGCAGCAGGGAGAACACCAGGTCCAGCCACATAACCGCCTTCGGCAGATCCTCCTCTCGTAGTTGTAGTGCCATCTGTAATAACACCACCAGAACAGTTAAAACAACTTGGGACAAAGAGAGGTCACAGACAGCTGCAGCATGAACAATTTATGACAAATGCCAGTTTATTTTTGCAGTTTAATGCGGTTTATTTACCACATGTTAACACTTGAAGCAGGCCAGTCTCTTGTGGAGACAGCACCCATTTACGAGAATCCACCGAGGCCAGCCGTCGCCTCTCTTGTTGAAGGAAATATGAATGGAACATCTGTGATTGTCAGAATATCTCAATCAGTCTTCATAAAGCATACAACCATAGCAGTTCCTTCGATTATTCTTCACCGACTGCAGGTTATTAATGACTAACAGATTTCTTTACACAAGAGTGTGCATCTGTTTTACAAACAGTCCAATTTAAAGTTAAGAGAAATAGCTAAATGTTTGTGTAGAGTAGCAAGTAGCTCCAGTAGTGCAACGATTAGAACAAAATTCTGGAGTGTGAGTTATACCGGTGTACTGCTCTGTCAATAAAGTACCGGGAAAAGGTCCATAATACACAAAATGATATTTATTCTTCCAAATTTATTTTATCGCCTTAAAAGTAGGCCCCTTCCGAAATTATACACTTGCGCCAAAAAATAATCCAATCAATTTTTAAATGCATTCTTACAGCAAATTATTTTTTTTTTTCTATCAACTGAAAATGGATGCCTCGAAGTGATAACATGAGTTTTGGAAAGAAAAAAAAGTCGGCCGGAGCCATATCCGGTGAATACGGTGGTTGTTCAACGGTAGTTGTTGAGCTTTTGGCCAAAATTCATTCACAATGAATGGCCTTGTGTGATGGCGCGTTGTCGTGGTGCAAAATCCAATAATTTATTTCCACAAATATGGCCTTTTTCGACGAATTTGTTCTCTCAAACGCGCGCCGCATAAGGCTCACATAATATTCTTTATTTACCGTCTGGACTTCTGGCAAGAATTCCGAGTGCACAACACCGCAATAGTCAAAGAAAACAGTCAACATTACTTTGACTTTTTAGTTGAGAATAACAATATCAGGAATTATAAATAATAAGCGCCTACCTCAATAAGTTTAGGCAGACTGTTGGCTGGATATGCCAGGGTCGCGTATGTCTGTAGCGCGGACTGCAGGTCCTGCGGACGCACCAGCTGCGCATGCTCCGCCAACCAATCACAGAGTGTGTCCAACGCGGGCGGCGAGCGGTAGCGCAACAACCCCAGGGACACCAGCACCGAACTGACGCCCGCGATGCGCTCTGTCCGAGGCAGGCTCGCCACCACGTCACTACGCGCACAAATTAATTCATAAATTCACTATTAAATAGGCGGACTTCAAATATTTTATTTAATTTATTTTGAACACATTTATGGTGAATTAACTCAATTTTTAATTAGCGATACATGTATCTATTTGATTATAAATTACAGCATTTCCATTTTTTACTGAAACTTACGTACTATGTGATGTAAGTAAGTCTATTTATTATCACATGTACATATAACAAAAATATATCAGTACCATATTGTTTGACAACAATATTTTAATTTTTTCAGTACAATATTGTTCAATGTTTTTCCCGGAGTCATTAAAAAATAATAAACCGGGCCATCGGCATTGGCCGCACAAAATTCGAAATAAATTATGGGAGGAAGGTCAAAATAACGAAAAAGTTGAAAATGACAACCGCGATTGGTAACTCGATCTGACCCACCCACTTTTCGGTGTTTTTGCCGATTACGCTGCGGTTGAAACTGAAACTGTAGCCACACAAATAAATTTTAGGTCATGCACCGGTTTGTCCTCTACCAGACAGGTAGAGGACAAACGCGAGCGAGTAGGTGCCTTACCTACCACTGCATATTGCATATTACGGCATATTGCACTGAAACACCTGGAGTTAATCTGCCACCTATGCAGGAGACACAGCCGCACTGGCAAGCAACCGTTTTCCGGCAGTCGCCTCTCAAACACTGCAAACACATCTGCATGCAGTCAATTCATCGTTAAAAAGATGGAGGTTAAAAGTAAGTGCTGTCATGTCTATACACATAACCTAAACTCTAAGAAGAGGCAATTGCCCTAGTGTCCAACCGGGAACAACAATTTTACCACACCAAGTTACAGTAAAGAATATCCGTGTTCACTTAGACAGGAAGCAAACTTGGAGAGAGCACATCCAAGCGAAAAGGAAACAACTGAACATGAGACTAAACCTAGAATGGCTCCTACAAAGTAGATATAGTTTGAGTTTGGAAAACAAGCTCTCGTCTATAAAGTCTCAATTAAGCCCATATGGACATACGGCATTCAACTGTGGGGTACCACTAGTAGCTCCAACATCGAGATGTAGCAACACTTTCAGAATTAGGTCCTGCGCATGGTATCAGGAGCACCATGGTTCGCTTATAACTCAGAAACCCAACAATATCTCGAGCTGGTAACAGAAGTGAAAGAAGAAGAGGTGAAGAAGAAGCACAAAACGGCTGCAAAACTTACCACTCACGATTAAGCAATCATGAAATTGCTCGTGCCCTAACTTTGACCGACACTAAATACCACATAAGGAGACTGAAACAAATAATGAGGATGCTAGAGGTGCATGCACCCTCGCATGGTGGATGCAAAATGACAAAAAAATAAACAGATGGCTCACTTGCAGACTCTCTCCATTAGCGGTGGGTCTGGAAAGCTGAGCGTCGTCATAGAGAAGAGGAGGTCGGCCGCTCGCTTCACGTCGAGGGTGTCCGGTTGTTGTGTGATGTGGTGGGCGAGGGAGCGCAGCAGTGGCGTGCTGCGGCGACCGCGCGCCACAAGCGCAGACATAACCTGCCCATACATTACACACAGTATGCAATAAAAGTTGAGCAGTACCCAGACGTGACCTGCGAGAACGCGTAGCCCGCAGTATTCATTGCGCTCTTGTGCGTAAGTGCTGAGGTTGCCCGAGCGCAATAGTGGAAATTTCCACTCGCAGCGATTACGTGATCAGGGGTGCTATCAAAGTTGAGCTATTTTTGAGCAAAAATTCTTGAAGTATCTCTAATAAAACTATTAGTGCTACGTCTCTAAGTGATACCTCATTAAAAATGGCACAAAACAGCCTAATTGGTGTGCAGAACGATATGTTTTAATTAAACATTTTGAAACAGCATGTGTGTATGTGTGTGAGGGTGTGTGTGTGTGTCCATCGACTTTGAGACTAATTTTCTAAACCGATTTCCTTCAAACTTTAAACTCAATCCCCATAGGATTTTTTTATTGGAAAAAAAAGGGTAGCTGCCATACATGTTTCTTGTATGAGGTTGACTTTCTCAAAAACAAAACTATTTTGCTTATACATATTTTGCACATGTTTTTTTTGTTTTACATTTTTTATTTGTGTAGAGTAGCTTTGTTTTTGTTATTTTGTGTAATTTGTTGTTAAAGGCGTTTACTGAGGTGGATTTGATAACATCTTCGGGGACTTTGTTCCACGCATCTACAACATAGTGTATCATAAAGTAGTTTCTAGGGTTTGTTCTTGTACTTCTTGTACTTATAACATTCACCTTTAAGGAGTGTCCACAAAGATTTTTGTTCGTGTTCAAGGAATACTTGGATTGGAGACTAGGTATGTCGTAGAGTTCTTTCAAGATTTTGAGAGTTTCAATTAAGTTATCGCGGTGTCTTTTTTCTTCAAATGTGGTCAGTCCAGTATTTCCAAGCGCTCCTCGTATGATTTCCCCTTGAGGGATGGTACCATCTTAGTTGCTCTCCTTTGAACTCTTTCTAGATAGTCAATATCCTTCCTAAAGTAGGGACTCCAAATGTTATAGCCGTACTCCAGTTGGTCATATGTAGGTTTTGAATAGTTTCAGGTATAGTTCCGTGGTGATGGAGGAGAAAGCTTTTCGTATCATGTACAGGAGTGAATTTGCTTTATTCGTAAGTTCGACTGTGTGTTTCCCATTTAAGATCATCCGTCACTATCACTCTTAAATCTTTTTGAGATTCTACTACATGTATCATGTTCCCATCTATGTGGTTGGATACTTGTGGGTTTCTTTGACCCTATAGTACAACACATTTACTACTGTTCAGTGACAGTAACGAGTTTTTCGTTCATTGTACGATGCGGTCCAAATTGTTTTGTATCTCTCAATGGCTTACTAGAGGGTTTACGAAGAATTTTATATCTTCCGGAAAAAGGGTAAACTTTAATTCCAGTATATAACTATGAACATTCTGTTCATTGTGAGACTTATAGGCCGGTAATTAGTAGCAGTGAGTTTGTCACCTTTTTTTTATGTCGGTGTGACTTAAATTAGTGTCCGACCGAACATTCGGCTTCGGCTTCGGCCACCTTTGGGCAAAAAAAGTACTTTCGGCCACAACTTCGGCTTCGACCAAAAATCAGCTGAAGGTTTTACCGAAGCCGAAGGTTTTCAAACTAGCGAGCGAGCAAGCGGCTTTTGAAGAACATTTGTCTTGCTACTTGAAAGATCCCTTGCTGCTGAGGAACGCTGAAATTTTTCAATATTGGGCTTCCAGTCCGTATATTATTTACAACCCGGCACGATCAAAGGGGGAAGCACTGACATGGCACCTAGTTCACCCGGTGTTATGGGCTCACACCTCAGATTGTAGGTGATGCAGCCAAACCGTGTCAATTTCAATAAAAAAAAAAAAAAAAAACAACCGATAGCAAACAAATATTTATCAGCGCCTTCCACCAGTGTACCAAGCGAACAATTATTCAGTGCTGCAGGTGAAATATACGCCGATAGGCGCCTAACCTACTCGGTGAAAACGTGAATAAACTTTTGTTTTTGGCATATAATATTAGGCTTTTTGGCTTCGAATTTACATATGAAATTAGCGTTTTATATGGAAAAAGTAAAACAAAAAAAAAATAATTAAATTTTATTTTTAATTAATCAAAGTACGTACCATTGTTATCTATGCACTTTCGCTATTATATAGGTAGTTCATTGATTCCTTTGCTGAAAAAATTGTGGGAGCGAGAGTCAATAAAATCTTTGAAGGTGGTTTTGACTGCCTCATCGGAATAGAATTTTTTTCATTGCAAGAAGTTTTCCAAATTTTGGAAAAAGTGGTAATCTGTTGGAGCAAGGTCCAGGATGTGCCTCCCATACAAATTTATGTTTTTTCGAGCTTGGATGCTTAGTGAAGACGCAGGCGAGA
This sequence comes from Adela reaumurella, assembly GCA_009867175.2. Taxonomy (NCBI): domain Eukaryota; kingdom Metazoa; phylum Arthropoda; class Insecta; order Lepidoptera; family Adelidae; genus Adela; species Adela reaumurella. Next base: position 11,184 of record WYDE02238366.1, read on the forward strand.
TAGAAATTTCGACAAAACTTGGTATACACACATTCAGCTACACGGGACACAGGATAAGCTACATAATATCCAGTTCCGGATACGCTAAGATGTGGCGCCCATACAAATTTATGTCTTTTCCACATCTCCTTCACATCCCATGTGAACATACTCCCCAGATATACAAATTCGCTCACTTGCTCCAGCCTCTCATCCCCAATCATTACATTGCATTCGGACATCATTTAATTCCTCTCCAGTACCATTACTTTCGTCTTTCGTCACTTTCATTCCTTTCCTCTTAAATGCTCCCACCATAATATTAACCATGTCCTGAACATTCGTCCACCGACAAAGCAAGGATCACTTGATCGTCGGCATACACGAGGCATTTCACAACTAACTCACTCATTCTTAGTCCATGTCCACAATCACATTCATTTAAATAGCCAAACAGCTTTCCATGAATAGATTCAACACCCAAGGTAACGCCACACACACCTGTCTGACGTCTCTAGAAATGTCAACCCAGTCGGTGTATGTCCCATTTATCCCACTACCCTTGAGCCCTCATAGAAAGATTAAAATGCTCGCACCAAGCGACTGTCCACTCCATACTCAGACACCACTGTCCATAATTCTTTCCTCATCACTTTGTCATAGGCCTTTTCCAGATCAGTATGTTTGTGTTTATTTGTTTTTTCTTATTCTTTATTCATCTTTATAAACAGTTGCACTCGGGTAAAGTCATGTTTGAACATTTAGCTATTTCAACAATTACAGCGAGTCATGCAGTAGGTGGATGGCCTTCATGCTGCCATAGGTGTCTTGTCCGAAAACCTTGCAAAACATGGTAGTTGGTGTTGTGGTGTACCAGAGTTCTTGCAGCAAAAAACCGATTGCTCTGCTTACCCCGATTGTTGGGATTAAAGCGTGAGTGATATGTATGTGTATTTGTAACAATGCTTACCGTGTGGGGCCGGTACTTAAAATAATGACCCCACTGCATCTCTTCTCATGCAGTCGTAAAAGGAGACTAAAGGATAAGGACTTGATGCCGTGCTAAAGGGTGACAGGCTCGCCACTTCTCACCTTGGCATGGTACTTCCACCGAGTCATGCAGTAAGTGGGTCTTCGTGCTTACATGCTGCTTGATATCTTGTCCTTATACCTTGCGAAATGTGTGGTCTGTGTAGTGCTGTAATTTACCGGAGTTCTTGCAGTACAACACCGATTGCTCTTTTTACCCCAATTGTCGGGATTCACCGTGAGTGGTATGTATGTATGTATGTATGTGTAACAATTACAGCAAAGAACTGAAAAGAAACTTGGCTGGAAATTCATTCAACATCCACTTACTCTATGCTTGCAAATTGTTTGTCACTGTATACACACATGCTCGCCGTCATTATTCTCTCTTTACCCCTCTACTCATCATCATAATCCGCAGGCAGCACCCTGTACAATTCATAACACATCGTCAATAATTAATGATAAATGTCATAGTTTGTTTTCCTATTATGTTAATGGGCCTTGATATCTGTTGTTATGCTACTAACATTGATAACCTATGGGCAACGTAAGACATGTATGGAGTGAAAAGCCATCTGATATGGGCGCTGAAATCTCTTCATGTAGTAGATAGCACCACCTGTGTTATAATAAATGGCACATTGTCAGACTGGTTCACGAGGTTGTCCATATTATGAACAAATTGTTTGTCTAGCCTGAAAGAAAGTGAGATCGGATTAAGCACGGACGGTTATGGTATGGTGCCTGCTGTAGGCTGATGATGAAATTCTGTTTGCTTCGTCTGACGAGGCTCTAGAGAAAAACGTTTTATCCGTGAATTATGCGTGCAAAGAAAGAGGAATGAAAATAAATACAATTCTTCGAACGTTATAGTGTTTGAAAAAAAATATGAAATCACCGATTGCAATGTAAAATTAGGACACAAAAAGCTGGAACAAGTGAATGAGTTTAGTATATGTGGGAAGAGTGTTAACGAGGGCCCGAAAGTAAGATAACAATGTTGAAAGGCGTGTGATCAAAGGTAATGACATAAACAATTGTTTCAGTAATATCCTGAAAGTAAAATAAAGAAATTTAGACTTTTCTGCTTAGCAAAAGGCGAACTTGTTGCCAGAGGCAATACAGTCAGCCTTTATACACTACAACACGTTTTATTAGTGAAAGTAAGGTGATTAGTTCGACTGCACGAATGTCTATTCATAATAACATCCTGGTCCCTACACTTTTGTATGGCTGTGAGTCTTGGTTGTGGCGGAATCATCATGAAATTAGAATAAATGCAGTTGAAATGTGTGCATTGAGAAAAATATATGGTGTATCTTTGAAAGATTGAGTGAAAAATAAATGTGTAAGAGAATAATGTGGATTGAAAGAAGAGATAGCGACAAGGATAGAGAAAGATAATCTTAAATGGTTTTGATACATGGGGAGAATGGATTCGGAGAGAATCACCAAACAAATATTAGAAGCGAATGTGGTAGGTAGGGTCGACGGGACCGCTCTAGGTGAACATACCATATTATGACCAAATATGTAAACTTTTGCAGAAAGGGTAAGTTGCAGCACCCATAACTGGCGCGCATTATAAAGTGATGTATGACGGTGGATGATGCAATTGATGTATGTCAGGAACATGTCGAATGGCGCTCAATTAATTGTCTTTGCCTACTCCTCCGCGGAAGAGGGGTGATGGTATGTATGTGTGTATGTACTTCAACGTAAGAAGGATGCAGTAGTCACGCACAGTTATCTAGTCATTCTGCATTCCTAGGTTCAAGGCGTGCAGGTTTGAAAGCTTCCTCCATGTCCTCTTGAGCAAAACCGTGCAATAGACTTTATTATACTGCTTTTTCTTTACCCAATCCAAATCTTTTGGTGTGGAAGCTAGCTTTTTTAAAGAAATGAAATCTTTCTTGATTCCAGTTCATTATGTGTTGGGTAAGGTTTTAATTGTGCTACATTGGAATCTTTGCGTTGGTTTGCTATTCTTGCCTTTTGCGAAAATGTCGACTGTGTCTTCATTTATCAATTGTTATTGAGATGTTGTCATGAGAAAAATTATATTGGGGACATTTAGGTCAGGTATTGGGCTAGTTATTATTAAAAGAATATTTATAGTATCACTTATAGTTTGCGAGAAATATCCTATGTTAGAAAATATTATAAAAAAAAACGTT
>WYDE02238477.1:0-20272 GCA_009867175.2 Adela reaumurella
CGGCACGATCAAAGGGGGAAGCACTGACATGGCACCTAGTTCACCCGGTGTTATGGGCTCACATCACGGACGTTGTACGTGATGTAGCCAAACCGTGTCAGTTTCAATAAAAAAAAAATAAATAAAATAACAAAATTAAGATAAATAATTAATTAATAGAGATACAGAAGTGTTTTGCTTTCATTTCAGCTGATGAAAATGTACCCAGAAATATTCGTAAGAACCATAATTTGTTTATTGAGAATGCTAACATTTTGCATTTTCATTTTGATTCTTCCTGCACCGTCGTTTTAAATTGGTCCATGTCGTTTCAGACAAATAATTTTTTTTTTCTAAATTTGGACTATCTGCTTGCACTTTTAAATAAATCAAAAAATACATGTGCACTTTTATCCCTCTCCAAAAGAAAATATCATTGGCACTTTCTTGATCCCTCTATTGCAAACTTTCCCTAATCTGCCTTCAAACTTTATTGAAATTACTTACTCTTACACATAATATTGGCGAGTCTTAAATTTTAGCACATTTACCATTCAATGTTCACACATCTACATCTCAGTGGCACTTTAAAAAAAAAATTGGTGTGCGATGGGTATGTGCAGTTTTATTTAATTTACTTTTTATATTATGGACGAGTATTGAAGGGTTGAACGGGGCCATACTAGGCGAACATACCACGAATAAATAGGAAACATCTTACAAAAAGTTTTTGAACTCGGCACACAATGACTTCCCCAAACGTGTCCGAGCTCATTGGCAGTAGCGCAGGGTGTCCATCGAGGTCGGTACCACCGGCCGGCGCTGCCAGACCATCATGCACTATGTTTCAGCTCGCTGCAAGCTCGTTTTGCAGCAAGGTTTTAACTGCACTCCTTGAGCTTAAAAATGCAGAATGATTGGCTAACTGTGGGTGACTTTCACATATTTCCTGCTTTTAAGGAGGAAAAAATTATCAGGCCACTACCTAATTGTAATTATTAATTTAAAGTAGTATTTGTAGTAGGCAGTAGACACTTCCACTATGATGTTCATCGCTGTGGATGAAGCAAAAGATGTAAAGCAAGAGCATAACAATTTGTGCTCCATTGTCTCTGCTGACCCCACTGGAAAGAAGGAGTGATTATTATGTATGCCATTTTTATGGAACGATAAATTTTAGGGTCCTCCCGAATTGGTGACGCGTGCGGAAGTCAACCATCACCATATGGAGGATTCGCCTCATCCGCATCAGATGACGACCCCGTTGGTAAGTTTCTGCTCATTTCCTTTACTGGTGATATATCTGATTTTAATATGAATGAAAAAGCTTTCTTGCATGCACTTCTTGTTTTAAAAAATACAGAAATGAATATGTGACCAGGAACCGGTGTGGACACAGCATACTCCGGAGACTATGTGGAGCCAGGCGAGTTCCCGAGTCGCCATTGCCACAACCACCACCGCTCGCGATCCTACTCCGCCACTTCTTGCCCCGGAGGATACGCGTCCAGGTCAGAGCTTCAAGTATTTCGAACGTGCGAACGGCACACTCCGGCCTGCCGCCATCTCCCCGGACCCTAGTCCCTATCCGGACTTCGTGCTCACTAAGCAGTCTTCCAGCTTCAAAAAGTCCTCTGAGCGGCTTGAGTTCGAACTCTCCCAGTCCAACATATACTCTGCCTGCCCGTCGGCGGGCTCTGGCGCCTCCCTCGCCGGCGAGGAGGAGGAAGAGGAGGAGCGAGAGCTGCCGCCGTCTGCGCGCAACATTTGGCGCCGCAGTGTGAGTTGTCGCAATCTGCGCGAGTACAGCTTCGACGATGCGGGCGGGACCAAAGGTATAGCGATAAAGACTAAACGTGACACTCGCGCATTACTTGCCGATTTCGAAATCCCTTTCATGGGCAATCGTCGCATTGATTCACCAATCACACGCTACGATGACGCTCGTACTATAGCTTTCATCATGAACGCTCAGACTTCAATTGAGATTCAACGCAATCTCGGTCGTACTTATTCGCTCAGTTTCCCAGGTGCTCTGAGCGAGCGTAGACTAGAGGTTCCACCTCCTGCGATGCGGGGAGCTTCACAGGATGATGTCTCTCACGACAGTTATGAGGTGGTGGAACGCTCCGATGACGAATACTCAGAGGTAAGACATTATTCCAAATATCGTCAGTCACCGATGGTTCGCACTAGATCTTGTTCGTTGGACTCGGGGAATGATCTTCCCTCAGACGATGATGAGTCTTTGTCTCAGCTGGGTTCAGAATGCGGTGATCGTATGGCAAATTTCAATGCAGCCGGCATTAAATACAAGAGTGATAATGACATTCAAATTGATCCATTTCTTCTGGACGATCCCAGAATACTGCCCCGTGAAAAACTGTCAGTCCGTTCCGATGGCAGTTTTTATAAGGAGATTAGAAGGGTTCTCGGATCACGAACTTCTAGCCAGGAATCTAAGAGTGACTTTTACGATTCCAAGATTTCCAAAAGCAGTGGGGAATCAAGTAAGAAGTCTCACGATAGTGTGTATCATACAGACAGCAAAAAATCAAGAGAAACTCTCAAAAGCAAAAGCTCAGACAGATCTGGTTCAAGAACCTCTAGTGAGAAATCTGATTATTATGAATGTAAGAAGTCAATCTATGAAGTAGAGAATAACAATAACCGAAGGAGTGCCGGTAGCATGCAGAATGCTTACATTGACCCATTTGAAGCAATATCATCAACTTCAAGTCAAGACTCCAACAGAGATTTTTACGATACTCGCTCATCTTTCATTGAAAACGAACACCTTGAATTCCAGCAGAAATTTGGGTATGGGAAGTCTCATGAAGATTTAATTGCAAATGTGCCAAATTATCCTTATCACTTTGAAACACCTTACTCGACTTTTCCCAGCAATAATAAAAATAAAGAGTCTAACTATATGCACTCAACCAGTTTACCACATGTTGAGATGGAGCCTCCTGCGCATTATTGTGATCTAAGCCCACATGGAAAGGTCGAAGAAGTATCTACAGATGAAGAACTTGGAAACCAGCATACAACTCATATTTGGCCTGAAAAAATTATGGGCATGGATACGGAAATCATTGAATCCAGAGCGACAAAAATACAGAATTATCACCGACGCAGATCTTCCGAAAATGTGTTCAGTTTTGATAAAGACAAAATTGAATCATTGACAAGTTCATTAAGTAAAGACAGCACCACTTCACATCTGATGAAAGAATCCTCTAATGAATCTGATGTGAATGTGCGAATCCTACCAGCCATGGATAGTATTGAATATGCGAAAAATAAGGCAAAGGCTGCAGCGATGCAGTCTGGCGCCACATCGGCTTTACAATCCGAATTTGATAAATCAACAACTGGAAAAATTCGAATGCATATGGTTAGAAAAGAGAACTTAAAGGAAGAGCTCATAGCTAAAACACATTTTGATGAGTACAACCCTAAACTGATCCTGGACACAAGCTCCAGTAGCCGCCTGTCGGAAGCACCGATTGCCTACACTCATCCTACTGTCGAGAGAACTAAGAGTGATCCTAACAGTCTTGCGAACCGACCTCGCTTTAGTGCTAATTCGCGTCGTCATGTGCTCATGCATCAAAAATCTATTGATCTTACTCCTGCAGAATCCAGTGATGAAGATTATATATTTCGTCAAATTCCAAGTGCACCACCAATTTCAACAAAATGTACTCATTTTGAAATACCCGGACGACACATCCCAGATCCTTCAAAAATTGGTTTTGACCTGCCTAAAAACTATTTCAAGGAGTTTGATGCTTTCAAAGCAGGTTTCAAAGATAATAAAAAAATTGCTGATGAAATGAGTTACGAAATTCCTTACGTTTTGCATAAGAGGCATATTATGAATGGCACAGCTCCATCACCCGAAGACAAGAGGCAGTTGCCAGACATAGTAATGCTACCACCTCAAAACGGAAAGCATATTATGAGCACTACTCGTTGCAAGTATCACGATCACCCTAAGTCACCCAGATCGCCAAAGTCTCCCAAATCGCCAAAGTCACCTAAATCTCCTAAGTCACCCAAGTCACCTAAATCACCAAAATCACCCAAGTCCCCAAAATCCAGTATTACATCTGATATGACATCTCCATTCTTGGCAGTGGAAAATAGAGACTTCTTATTTACTCAAAATATTGACTTATCTAAAGTAGATCCTGTAACATTAGAAGTAGACAAAAGAATAGTACAACATATTATCAGTCCAAGGAGGGACATTACTAAATCATTGGATCCAGCATTGCTGGAGACATTAAATTCAAAATTGAGCCAAATCGAAAGTGATTCTGGGACCAGCTCGAAAACAGACAGTATTCGCCAAGACGGCCAATATCCACATTCAGAAATAAAGTTCACTATAAATGGAAGATCAGTTCCAAGTACTGCAGTTGGCAAAGATCCTACTGCGGCAGAAAAATTAAGAGCTGATATAAAATTAAAATCTGAAAAGTTACCAAAAAGAGGTATCAAACCAAGAGGAACTCAGAAAAAAGGTGCAGGTACTAAAACCAAAGGAAAAAATAAAATACGTATTACTTCATTTTCATCTGATGATGAGAGCATCGATTCTGACGATGTCTTCGGGACTACAGAAGCAGCACCTAAATTGCAGTTCTCTCCACCACAATCTCGCAAAGATTTAGAACCAATATTGCAGTTGGAGTATGACAAGATCACATCTGGTGCGTGGCACAGAGGCCAAACCATGAGTTCCACTGAAATTGAAGGCTCTCCTCCTCAGTGCCGGAAACTAGTAGAGTTGGAAGCCAAATACCATCCTCAAATTCTAGATAATGTTGGCAATGCAACAGAGTTGCGTAGGATATCTGAAAGATCTATATCAATACCGAGCTCAGAGGATGATATCGCATTGAACATAAATAAAACTGAAGCTGTGGCAGAAACTAAAGACATTAATACTTGGGAGTATCATATGACGGAAAATATTCCTTCACCAATTTTAGAAAGTTGTGAATTTCTAAGAACTGACGATGAATTTGTTGACATGGAAATACAAAAAGTTACAGGCTTTGAGCATTTGGGGGACTCGATAGAAATTGCAAAGGATCATTTAAAGTTGGACGGCTGCAATAAACTTGATGTCAAAGCAAATCTAAGAGATCAGTTGATTTCTCCCGTGCTGCGTAAGGCTGGTGGAACACCAATTTTATTTGCGCATGCTAGGTTAAATCTCTCAGAGGGATCAGTGTTTGCTCTACAAAGACAAAAAGCTACTCTGGACTCGCCGACAGCCAGCAGGAGAGCTAAGAGTTTGGACACCCCTGTAATATTTTTGCATAAATTACCACCAATGAATGCATTTTCATCTAAGGATGATACAGTGGAAGATGCTAATGAAGAAGGGGATATTTTAGAAGAGAAACCAATTTCTGACACAAAACTAGACAAAAATCCGAGTCCCAAGTGGGATACTATAGAAAAAATAGATGAAGTAGAAGAAGAAGCATCAGCGACTCCTGATAAACCAGAGGAGCTAAAATCTGTTGTCATTGATAGTGAAGAACTTCAACTGCTGCAGGGCTTAATGGAGCAACGTCGCCCAAGATCTTTTAAACGTAGACACAACTTGGCAAATGTTAAGTCACCTTCGCGATCTCCTTTAGTGAAGTCTCCACTGTCTCGTTCTCCTTTATCTAAATCTCCTTCTAGATCCCCTACTTCATCACTGAATTCACCACGAGGTAGTATTCGAAAACTTTCGGATTTAAGTGAAGATCAAATAGTTCCAGATTTGGAGAGAATCAAAAGAAGAGATAAAAAGAAATTAACTTTGAAAACTAAAGATAGTGACAAGGCTAAAGCTACAGCATCAAAGGCTTTAAACAAGGGTGGGTCTTTCGACACAAATGCAACAAAAGTAAAGGCATTAACTACACAAAAATCATTGCCATCATCACTAAAAGAAAGGCCTGACTTCCTTACAGTTCCTCCACTAGACATGATAAGAGCTAAGAGTCAGGAATTAGAACCACCTGCAAGGGCATCGAGTAAGGAGAAATCAAAGTCAATTGAAAAAATGGAAATAAAAAGAGCTAACAGCAAGGAACGTTCAAAGTCACAAGATGAGAGTGATACTGAAATAGTAAAACGTAAAGAGAAACAACAAATGCTATTTGAAGCTGCCTTGAAACAAACGAAAACACTTATTAGTCCTGTAAAGGATACATTGCCTCCATTCCCCCCGCCAGAAGATAAAATTTTGGTTAAAACTGAAGGTGACAAAATTATTATTGAAACTAAAATTAACAGCAAAGCTGAAGATCACGTTTTTATAGCAAAATCTCCGAAAAAGCTTGACAATACACTTGGTGGAAAAATTAGCAGAAGTTTTGAAGATCAAAAATCTGGAAATAAAACTGACAAATTGAATAAAAGCTTAGATGATAAAAGTCAGTCTTTTGAAAATACAACTAAGGAAACAGATGAGTCTTTACAAAAGTCGCCAAAGACTTTATCACGGAAACAAGAAATAAAGCAACAAATTGAGGGCAAAGTTGTTTACAAAAACACACGGGAAAATGTGAAATCAAAAAGTCTCGAAAGAAAAGCTGATATGCATGTAGATTTAAAGTCAAAATCCAAAAGTCTCGACCGCAATTATGTTACCTCGGCTGAAGTATCTCCAGAAACTGATGGATATTTTAAACAAGAAGTTGTGCAAGTCGATGTGCACTCTAGTGTTATAGAAAAAGTCTTACCTAATAATAGAATTGATGACACACAAACTGTAATAATGGAACGCAGAAAGATTGACATAATAAATCGTCAAAAGCAAAACGTAGAGGGGTCTGCTGCCTCTGTGGCTTCTCCAGAATCATATAATGCACCTGATAACAAACAAACACCAGTCACACCCAGAGTGATGAGTGAAGAAGAATCTTTGACAGAAGTGAGTGAGTTAAAAATGTCTGAAGATGACGCAAGTGGGCTAAATTTACCATTCATTGATGCTGAAAGTTCTTCTGATAATCAGGACAATGATAAAGATCCCAGTAAACAGAAAATATTGCGAGGTAAAAGTGAAGAAACAAATTCATGGGCGACTGTGGACTATGAAGAATATGTTGGAGATCCAAAAACATTTAGTGATAAAATAGGCTTGGAACATCAAAGTACTCTTGACGAATCATCCACGAGCTTAGCAGAATTCCTAAAACAGGAAGCTCATTCACAGATGCACTGTGAATCAGATTCTGATGCTGATCGAAAAAGGAGACATGAGGCTGTGGATTTGTCATTGAAATGGAAAAATAAAATAATAGTAACACCTCCACAAGAAAACAGTCCTACCATTGAAAACATACCATTTATTGACTCAAGCACTAAATCTGAAAAATATGATGTAGACCAAAACGGCAGCTCAGGGAGCCTACAGAACGATGGTTCACCGACAGATAAGAAAAATGAAGACCTAAAAGTTTTGTTATCGGCTAAATCCAAGAGAAGTGAGTTATTGAAATTAAGTGCAGAGCGGTCTAGAAGTTCTGAGTCAACATCATGGACTAGCATTGAAAAGGATGTGAGTCCTGCAAGTGCCCACATTAAAGGTAGCTCAATGGACGATGAATCAAGTGTCAGTTGTTCTATTGCAAGACCATTGGGAATTTCTCAGGATATAGAAAAACTAAATAAGAAAGATAGAGAATGTTTGGAAGAGCTAAAACAAGCAATGGAATATGGAGAAGACCATCTTTTGTCACAAAATACAGGTTCTAGTGATCATTCAAAATCAAATTCTAAATCACCGTCACCTTCTGCATCAATTCCTGATATTGCTCGAATTGACAGTCCTAGAAGTCCCTCTAGAATAATGAGAAAATCACCAACTCCTACATTAGAAAAGCAGGGGCAAGTTGATTCTCAGAAAGCTCCTACTGATTCTGATTCTAGTTCTGAAAGTGTAAACAAAACAGTTGAAAAGCCATCTAAGGTAGTGCATAAAAAAGATGTCAATAATATTGTTAAGGTTGTAAGAGAAGAGTCTGAATCTAGTGCATCGACAGGTTCTAAACCTGATAAACGAATTGAAATCACAAATAGAAGAGGACCCCGGAAGACTAAAATTGAGATTACAATCTCGCAAGAAGATCAAAATGAAAAATTAGATTTTGACGATGATGGGAATGTTGTGGCTACTTCTTTTGATAGAGAATTGATGAAAAAGAGACTATTGAAAGATACAGAACAAAAAAGTTCTTCAAAATCAAGTATTGATACAACCACCACAACCACTCCTTCAAAAGGATCTTTGAGTGTAGACGATTCAAGTTCAAGAAGAAAAGGTCGTCTTAATGATGAACAAAAAAGTTCTTCTAAATCTAGCATGGACTCAAGAGGATCTCTGAGCGTGGAGTCTAGAGGATCTTTTGAAACAACAGAATCTACATCCGGTTCATTGGGAGAAGCTTACCGAAGAGGAGAAGAATTGAAGCCAACTTGGAGACCATTTTTTGGTGGTTCTGGAAGTGAGGGAAGCTCTAGTGTTGAAGAAGGATGGATTCCTCAAGATCAAGAGGGCTATGATGGCTTTGGAGTAAGTAAAGAAATGTATGATTATTCAAATCAGCGAGGCATTGAAGATTTCCAAACATTTGCAAAAAATCCTCCGCTGTCATGTACAACTTCAAAAGACTCCACAGAAGCAGACTTTACTGATGACCTAAATGATTTTCCAGCTAATTTTGTATATCCTGCTACAAGTTCTGGGTCCACTTCAAATGATGTGATCATTGGGTACGGGGCCAATTTTGGTGTAGCAAGGACACTATCTCGAATATCTGAACGTAGCACTAATTCTGAGAAAACAAGCGCTGATGAAGATTCTACGAAGGCATGCTCACGATCTGAAAGCTTGAACGAGGAATCACTTGGGTCTAGTGATCACCAAGCTAGTTTAAGTTCAGATCCACCCAGCAAATCAAACGTTGCGTACACCTCAGATGCTGACAGGAGAACTTCTGCAGAAATGCCTGAAATACCAATCGATCACACCAAAATTTGTGAAATGTATGCCGATTCGAAAAAAGAAGGTGATAGAAAACCAAAGAAACATGTTTCCGATGGGAAACATTTAGAAGTATCACCAGAAACACGACTCACATCAAAACAATCTTCGAATGAAAGTCAGGACTCTGAGGACTGGCCTCTGCCTGAACTACCCATGATACCTGTTCAGGTACGAAGAGGCAGCGATGCTCATGGCAGAAGTTCCCGCCGAATGTCTGTTGATTCAGAGCAGTGGCCGACACCACCATCGAGTTTACTAGAAACCCCAATAGTTGATAAGGTTCATATCTATTATATGAGTAATGAACCTGAACGTGCAATGAAGGTGAACATTTCAGATTCTCACAATACAATGGATGAAATGCAAGAATCTGATGATGAAATGGACACTTTAAATAATGATGATGATGAAAGGGTGGACGTCGACAAACCGCCATCTTCTAAAGACATGAGTGGACATTTTAATACAGACAAAAGTTCAAAAGAAAAGTTAGAAGATATTGATGAGAAAAAGAAGATAAAACAAATTCCTTATGACAAATCTGGATACATGGTAGATCCTTTAGACAAAAAGGATGAATTTACACGTTTAAGTAGAGGAGTTGTTCCAAGAAATGAAAAGTCATGTCTCGGCGGATCACTCGGAAGCGCCACTTGCTTGAGCCTTGATGTTGATGTGTGTTGCTCAAGAAATGAAAGGCGATCGTTTGGCGGGTACGAAAAAGATAGCCATGAGAAAGTTATAATCTCTCAGCCCACAAAGTCACCAACAGACCACAGTCCTATAGATGACGAACCAGGTTTAACCGATGATGTTTTTGGCTCCGACAGTAAGTCTCTGTCGCCTGAAGTCGACAAAGAATCTTTGCAGTTTAGTCACAAATTCTCTTCTGGATCTAACAATTCAGACACGTCCATAGACGATATGCTTTCACACACAAATGTGGAGGATACAGTACGTGTCGCAAAGACAGGACCTGGCTCGTGTAAGAGATGCAGTCACAGCAGTCACTCTGAAGAGGAAACCAGTTCGTTTGGAACAGACTTAGATGGTACAGTAAAAATTGGAATACCACCCAAGAAATGCACCCACAGCTCACATTCTGAGGACACTTCTATTGGTCTAAGTATTTCTGAATGGTCAACTGGCACAAATACAGTGCGCCAGTATGCCAACTTGTCTGCTTCAGAAAGTATTTCCGCTATTTCTGGTGCAAAAAGCGAAAAGTCAGCAAATATCACTAAAACTAGTGACTTTTCTTCTTCAAATGCTAGCTTGAACAAAAAGTCTGGAGAATTCAAAGGTTCGAAGGGCTCAAGGAACAATTTGGAAAAAACCTTATCCAATGAGGGCATAAAGTATGACAAATTGTGTAATTCTGATACATCTAACTCTCGGAAATTAAACGAAAATTATTCAAGTTCTGGAACAAAGAGTGATAGCACTTTGACTTTGGCACAATCTCTGTCTGATTGGTCTGCTAGTACCAGTCACACTTTGGTAGCGACCGCTCGAGAGGAATCAAATGACCAGGATGGTGTCACTGTAGAATATGAATGTGGAACGCATACTCCTACTACTTACGAATCTCAGTCTCAGCGTGAAGACCAAGATGTTGATTGGTTTGAGGAGAAGGAACCGAGGCTAGAAACAGGGGCTAGGCCCAAAACAGCTATGTCATTTAAACCTAAATTAGACAAAGAAAAATCATCATCCATAAGTATGTCAGACAAATCGAGCTCAAGCTCACTGAGCAGTTTACAGAAACAAGTAGACGAGGCTTTCAAACGTGATTACAGAATCAAAGCAATGATGCATCCTTCTAATGATAAATACCAAAAGATACCTCCAAAGAGCCTCAGCTGTGAGGAACAGACAGGCAAATACAGTGTAAGACCCACAGTCCGTTGTCAGAGTGAAGACAGCGGTTTTAAACCCCAGTTTGTAGTTTCACCTCAGAGTGAAATTGATATTGAAATACCATCTCAACTATACAGTCAGGAAGAAAAACATAGCGAACGTTACCAAAGCCAGGATTTCTCTAATTTTCATGACGATATTCGTAAACAATACACTAAATCCGATTACAAACCTCTTGCAAAACACGCAAGCTATGATGACAAAACTCTATCGAGACATCAAATCAAGGAATACAAGTCAGCTCAACAATCTCGACACAAACAGAAAAGTTGGTCATTCCACGAACACTACTTGACCTCACCAGACTTACCTATGATAACTGTGCCAGAAATTGCACCAATCCACAAAGAGATTCAAGAGCGAAAACTTACTGAAAGGTCATCGAAGACTCCGCTCTCCAGATGCTCTCCTTATTATTCTAGCAGTCTCAGCTCTGAATCTCCTCCAATACAACCTCTGAAGGTTCCAGCTAAGAAATCTCTCTTCGTCAGGAACTTATCCATGAAAAGTCCTCCCAGTGGAAACGATACAGATAGTTCTCTGGACGTTATCAGAGATCCTAGAGAGAGAATGAGGACGTACAGACGTAGAAAGCAGGTCACAGGTAAGAAGAACAAACAAGACAAGGATAGGTTTTCTGAAGAACGAATTTGTGCTATCCACGATGTAGCTGAAGAAGATGTCAAAAGTCAGTGTTCTTCGGAAAGTGACAAGCCTCAAGGATCAAAGTACTTGGTCGTAGAGGACAAACTTAGACGAATGGAAAGTTCTGAATGCTCTGAGGGTTATTTTCCAGAAGTGGAATCGGGTTCCTCTGAAGTGTCCAAGGCCGATTATGCAGAAAGGAAGAAATATGAACTCCCTCAAGAAGATCCAGCTGCCTACTCTGAGGAAGAAGCCCAGGGAGAGTACTCAAATGCCTACGAAAGCGACCCATATGAGTCTCAGAAAATGCCATTGAATATCACACCTGCTCAATTTCAAGGGTTTGGATCGTCTGCCGATGAAGACGAAATGGGCTTCCCAAGATTCGATAGATTAGGACGCTTGCGACATCCTTACCTAGACAGTCAAGAGCACTCGTACGTGGCCGAGAGTCCACCGAGGAGCTACTCCAATAAAGGCAGCCGGCAGTCGTCTATCAAACGTTCCAAATCTTGCAACTACCGCCAAATAGGTGACGGTGAACAACCCGGCGATGTAGATCCATCTGAGCAAGCACACTCGTCCACATACTTTGAAGAGATGAGTGACAGAGAGGACATGTCGGACGAGTATCCCTACGGATCTCACACAATCAAGAAGGCTCCTAAAGTGTCCAAGTCGCACAGTCACCTGTTCCACCGTGAGGAGTCTGTAGCATTGTCTGATAGTGAGATGCCGATGGGAAAAGATGAGTACGAGGAGTATCGCAGTAGTCCCTATCCCGATCATTACGATTTGGACTGCGGAATGTTCCAAACGCAGGAAGTGTATCCTCAATACGAACACATCCACGTGTCCCGCCCCGATTTGTCATATGAGCCGCACGCCACCCGCGATTTGAACCAACGTTTCAGCAATGTTGAGAGGTTCTATTCGAGCCACTACGTCGACTCGCACCCCTCCTCCAGCGAAAGTCCGGAGCAAAAGTTTGATGTTTCTTCAATCCCACCTCCACTGTGTTCAGAGGACGAGAATGACCTGCAAACTGAGTAATAATAACGGTAGCTATTTAATATTACAATTTGCTATTTATAGGAAAGGAGAAATATGTAGAGCACTTATTTAAAATTTACACAATCATTTTAATATTTATTCGCTGTCATTTCGGTTCATATATGCTTCTCGTGTCATGTTAAACTGCCAATTTAAAAATAATATTTTCATGAAAGCAATACTCGGTTAAAGCGGACAATGGACTAGAGTAATAGCTGAGATATTCTAGAGTGTACGCTCGAAATAATGATACCAATACTCATATAGAAATACTGAAATGGCAGCAGTAGTCAAAGTTATTGCTCTCGCTTTTCGTAATATTAATGATTAATTGAATTAAAAAATTTTGCGCGATTGTCACTTTCGTAGTCTTTTTCGCTCTACAACTTTATCAATTGCATTTGTTAGTCACACAGAGTGTTGTTGGAAATCAATACGTGTTAGGGATTACTATTAGAATAATGTACACCTTCATTATCTACAAGTAGGAATTTAGATAAGTAATCGATTTTACTTCTGTGATCACGTGTTGAGATTTTATTTTAAATAAATATTTTATTAACATTTCTTTTATAGTTGAGATAAAAAATAAATGTGAGAGGAATGAGGCACTTCTAATTTACAAGGAAGGAATTGAACTCAGCTTGCAATGGCCTCACCGAACATATCTGGCTCCATTGGCAGTAGAGGAGGGTGTCGATGGAGGGCAGAATTTTTGCGAGTGGGTAATTTAGTCATTTTGGCTCGCATTAAGGCCTCATCAGCTAGTCTGCGGTGACTAGGACACAGTGAATTACTAGTCCCGCTCTCGAGTCAGCCTCTCTCTACCAATCCATATTATGTACAATGTCTCCAATGATGTCTTCGAAGCTCTGGCCATGAAGTGTGCGCCGATCTTGGAAGGCCTAGAAACAAGGAAGGCTTGGAAGGCCTTCTTGAAGGGCCTGTAGAGCGACTTCACGTCCTCTATTTTATTTTGAAATTTACATAATTCTCAAAAATTATCTAAATGACTACAATGCCAAAAAAAATAGTTTTAAGTTCCGTACTGTACGATTTTCAGCAGCGAGTACACGTGATATTCCCATGCAGATAGTCAATTTAATAATGTACACACGACAAGTTTCATTTCTGTGCATCGTTTTCCCTTTGCAAGCTCTGCTGGAGAGAGATAGTCCCCATGCGCCGCATTTATCACACATTTTATCTCTTTCACCTTGCACTCTCCGGTCACGTGATTGGGTCCACAGAAATGAAACTTTTCGTGTGATATTTGGATGTCCGGTTATCCAGACAACAGTTATCTGAACGTCCGGTTATCCGGAGGTCCGGTTATCGACGTCCGGTTATCTGGACCTTGAATGTTTACTTATTTCATATGTATATTTTATTACATAAACATCACTTACATATATCTTTGATCTCCTCAAAAAATAACATCCACTTCATTAAAATAAATAACAGTGATTTTGCGGGATTTTACAGATTAGAAAAATAATCGTTATCCGTAAGCATCTACTTAATAGTTGTAATTCTAAGTACTTACAATACATTACTATGTAGGTTTACAATTTATTCATTAACAATACGAATCAATGTTTCTTAACAAAATTTGTCTTTCTAGTTGTTTACATTTTCTAGTCATATTTTACTTATCAAATACTGTTGTTCCTCCGAGTGTAAAATGTAAAAAAATATTTTCTTAAATATGTGTCCACATTTATTTACGAAGTCATATGTATGGATTATGCCATTTATATTATACTGTAGTGACTATGAAGCGCACAGTCAAACCGCCACATTATGTATTTATGCATTTTTTTTTATTTGGTTTCTGGAACGCCATTGCCAACGTCAAACTTGTGCGAATAAGTCGAGAAACAAAATAACTTATACCTATATCGCTTCAGAAACTTATTGTGCTGTAAATGTAGTGTTGTACACAAATAATAAATGTAGGTAAGCAAATTCTTTATTCAAGATAATCAACAAAACATTACACTTACACTATGTAAGTAATATAACAAAAATCTAAGTTTATAAAAAGTAAAACCCCACTATGCACAAAAGTGCTTAAGGGCCCGTAGGTACCTAGCCACCAAATGCCACCATGTCACGCTCACTGCCTAATAAAAACAAAGCTATATTGCGCGGCGTTCAACCGTTTTGATACTTTTTTCCAGTTTTTCTTAAATTTCTCAAAAAGCAAATGCTCTATGGAAAAACTACAAGATAAAGCGTATTACATTAAAATATTATCTTTTAAATGACTGCAAAAATTATGATAGTTCTCACTCAAAATTCTGAGATCTTGTGAATGAAAGATTTTTTTCTAAAGCAATTATTTTTCTGTGTTTCTAGACGATTTAAAAAAATTCAAAGAATTTGTAACGTAACCTTCTCTATTCACTGTATTTTTTTATGCTTAAAGTGTTTCTGGCTACTTCATATTTCTCCACTGTCATACATCGCTTCATTAATGCTCGTCGGTTGCGGGTGCTGCGAACTTGTCCTTTCCGTAGAAGTTTACCTATTTGGTCATGATATTTTCGCCTTAGGACGGCACGTTCGATCCTTCTTCCACATTCGATGAAAAATTGGTAAATTTTGACAATATGACTGCCTACGGCGACTTTAACACCCCACACGTCATTGGCTGAGCGAAGCGAAGCCTAGTACTCGACTGTGGTCAAAAACTTTATCTGTCTGTTTGTCCGCACAACTCCTCCTAAACTGTTCGGCCAATTTGGCTGAAATTTTGTAGGTTCATTCTATACTTCAATAGCTCGCCACACACCAACTTTGAACATCCAAGAAGAACTAGCAAGAAACTTAATTTAATTTTTTCTAAACAGGTAGGCCGATCGGGCTGAAATTTTGTAGGTTCATTCTATATACCAATACATTACACACCAATTTTCAACTTCCTAGAAGAACTGGCAAGAAATGTCTCTGAATCAACGCCATACATTATACATATTGTATAGCAATGTGCAAGCTAAGCACGGAAAAATCAAAATACAAACATTTTCAACATTATTCGCGAGTATGGTGAAGCCTGTTACGTCAAACCTGGCGTACATCTACCTTGTTTTTATTTATAGGCCTTTTACTTATAATGCGTACTGGTGACGCCATCTTTTGCTTGAATTTGCCTGTTGTTTATATTGCATGCATACATACGTACCATCACACCTCTTCTCCGGAGGGGTAGGCAGAGACAATAGAGCGCCATGTAATACATTCCTGACATACATCTGTTGATTTCTCCACTGTCATACATTGATTCATTAATGCTCGTCGGTTGCGGGTGCTGCGAACTTGTCCTTTCCGTAGAAGTTTACCTATTTGGTCAAGCATGATATTTTCGCCCTAGGACGGCCCCTTTCGATCCTTCTTCCACATTCGCTTTATTTATTTGTTTGGTCATTCTATCACCATACATTCACTCCATGTGTCCAAACCATCTAAGCATATCTTTCTCTATCCTTGTCGTTATGTCTTCTTTCAATCCACATTTTTCTCTTACACATTTATTCTTCACTCTATCTTTCAAAGATATACCACATATTCTTCTCAATGACCGCATATGCCATACCTAAGATTCACTGCCATACATATGTAAGTGTAGGGACCAGACTAGAACTGTATAATGAATAGCCATTCGTGCAGTGGAACTAATCACTATTTATATTAGTATATTTATTACCGATTTTTATTAGATTGCACCATTTATTATGAAATCTATGTCTTCCTTCCCCGATTAGAAAAATAATTGATCACGGAATCATCAAAATTGGTTAAGCCGTTTTCAGGGGCATAAACATAAAATGCATACAGAAGCACACCCACATTAGACCCAAACACATTGCACTCATAGTCCTCATGAACTCAATATAAATCTCAATTCTCAACTTCTTTTAGCACAAAATCAATGGTAGTAATGGCATTCTTGTAATTAAAATTTCATTAGAAATTATGCCGTTTTACGGTATAACGCTATGTGATTTTTCACTGGCTCAAAATGGAGAATACAAATTATGTGGCAATAATTACATACACTGTTTAAATATGTTTGTTGGTACAGCAATACAGTAGTACCCCGATTATCCGGACAACGGTTATTTGGACGTCCGGTTATCCAGACAACGGTTATCTGGACGTCCGGTTATCTGGACTCGTATTTGACAGTCCAATATAGGACATCTAGAGAAAAAAGTCCATGTGAAAGTTCACATGAAATCTCAACAGAGAATATGCACTCTCGCAATACAAACTGAACAAATACAAAATTAACTCTTGAAATATGAGGATTTTCCATTCGTTCTTACAAAAATTATGTGTGTATCAAAAATTAAAAATATTCTACATACTCGTATGATGGATATCTTCATTTTCGAATATTCAGACTACCCCTGCTCCCAATTTATTGATAATGGATGGATAATTGGGTTTCTACTTTTCAATTAAAATACTGTGCCAAATTGTGATAATGATCGACAGTAACAAAACATTATATTTTAAACGGTAGGAATTAGAATGTGTACACAAAGGCTGTGATTTACACGCTCCGATATGTGTAGTAATTATCATTTTAAAGTTTAAGTTTTATAATTCTTAATATACTTTTCTCCCCTAGCGATATTATGATTTCTTAACCATTATATACAATTACAAAAGTATTGTGCTTACGCAATATTCAAATATAATTAAAATCATATGAATAATAAATTAATTTAGGATAAGAAATGTTTTGATTAATGCAATAACTTATGAATTTTTGAGCGCTTCATTTTTATAAATTTATTCTGTCTTAGTACATTGACATCCCCTTAAGAACGCTCCTAAGGCCAAAGCTGCTTATATTGGAGTGAAAGTTTGTAATTAAGTTTTTTTTTTCCAAAAATAATTTAGAGGAAGATGACTCATTATAACCCATTTGTAAAAATTTGCCAAAGTAGATAGAACATATGCCTAGTATATAACTATAAAATACTTAGCACTAGCAGCGCACGCTGCCCGAACGCTCGCGCGGAAACATATTTACTTACTGCTCAGACCCTCGAATTAATACCGCGATCAAAAATACCATAAAACCACTCTCAGTTTTTAAAGAATATGTGAGTGAAAACTCGTTTGAATTGATTGTGTCGTTTTCGAGTTATCGTCTCGAGAGCAGGAGTACTTCGTTGTAATTAGCCTTAGGAGCAATCTTAATAGTCCTTACGGCCGTGGACATTTTACTTACGAAAAATATTACCGATTGGTGAAAGATTACCGACCGGTTACGGCCGTAACCATATAATGTGAAAAGATAAATATGAAAAAATAACTAATTTCAGAAATTCGAATGAAAATTCAACTGGTCTTAAAAATTTGTATGGGCGTATTCCATGGTCTTGGACACGCAGAATATAAAAATAAAGAAAAAAAATTACCTCGAAAAGTTTAATTTTGAAATTTTTGACTTATTTTTCTTCTCCCCACTAGCATAATTATACCAAAATGTCATAGTGGGAATCACTTTTTTCGTAATTAAAATGTTCATGTTTTTAGGATAAGTAAATGACCTTGTACCTACTTTAATAGGCGCATACAGTGCAACAGAAAAGTCAAGACATTTAATGATGTTCATGGCAACACCAAAAATTATCTAAAGCTCTCTATTCTATTTGCAGTAGACTGTTGGTCCGCCCAGAGGCCGGCTTATAGCAGTTGTTTTTGAACTGCATATAGAATAGACTCTTGTAATTCTCATTCATCCGACAGCATTGATCTGAGCAGGTTCCGGTGGCAATAGAGTGGGGTTCGGTGTATGAATTTCAATATGGCGGCGGGTTCGGGGTATTACTTTGCGTTTAGTTACAGTCTCCGCCGCCTGCCAAGTTAATCGTGCCGGGTCCGTAATTTGTGTTGCTATATGAACGATCATTAAATTTCTTGACTTTTCTTTGCTCTATACATAACATTATATTATTTTTATTGTTTCTTGCATCCTTCCTGTATGTTCGCTCAAAATACAAAAACGTGGAGTCTGCAAATTTCGTATTAATTTCGTTATAAGCACTTTACCGAGACTTGCACAAAATTGTAAGAGTTTTATATAGTTCTTTATTTGAAGATTGTCGTTTTATCTAGACTAACACTAGCTCTAAGATATAAGTCTAGTCCGAACGCAACATTATGAGTTATAAGATGTTCTAAAGGAAGCTCAATTTTGGTTTAGAGCTAGCAATGAACTAAAGTGTTTGTATTTTATGTTTATTAAATTGAGATTTAATTTAGTAATAGCTATATAAATTATAATACGACAATGCCATTCTTGTGTACGATTCATAAACGTATCTACGTAAAGTTCATAACTTGTTAAATTCATAGATGCACCATGAAGTTAGCCCTTCCGTAATCTCTTTCTCTGTTATACTCTCTGCAACTGGCTTGGAGTGAAAGCATGAATGATATGCATTTAAGGAGCGTACAAAGGTGGTTTGAAAATTTTTGCAGCGAATGTGAGTGTAAGAGTCGGGAAGGGTCGCCCTAGACGCACGTACCTAGAACAGATCGAGCATGTGCTCAAAAAAGGCAAGTGCCAGCGTACCCGTAACCGACGAGCATTTATGAATAACATTATGAGAGTGCAAGAAGCGGCAGAGGTGTGTCAGGATAAAGTGCCGTTGTCTCTGCCTACCCCACTGGCAAACAGGCGTGAAGCTATGTATGTACGAGTATGTATGTAGATTCAGTACACTGATGATTACTTAACTAATCAAACTAAATAATTTGTAATGAATTTCAAACTGCATTAGGTCGTCCTAGCACTTTTTTTAAAATTTTGTATGTTTTCCTCTTTCATGTAATTGATTTTTCTCTTTAAGACGCGCTCTCTACACAGACATCGATCTTTGCAACTGATTGGCTTAAATTATATCTAACGAACACTTTGTAATATATTACACTCGCATATTTATTGTTGCGTCGACGCGCTCTAAAGTTATTATAATATGTATCGATGATGAAAATTAAAACCAATGTTATTCTATATTATAGATTTAGAATAGGGGTGCAACGTTACGCTGATCCGCTGATACGATATAGATACCGATATTATTGGAAATATACTGCCGATACGATACGTCAATGTGGTATCAACCTTTAAAGGATTTTTTTTTGAAATTTTGTTATCCCCAAAGATTATGGTCTAGGAGGCATTTGAAAAAAACACGTGATTTTGCAATGAAAATGATTGGTGAAAAAGTTTGATGAAATGTGAAAAAGTGTCACTTAAGAGCATGACCAACGCAGATTGTATTCATCTCAAGAAGACGCGTAAATAAAACTTTAAGTAATTGATAACACAAAATTCAAGAATTATAATTAAAATTCAGAAAGCGAATTTATCAGTAGGCAATCTATCTGTAATATGAGATGTTTTGTGTCTGTGCCAATCCGATTGAGCTATAATTTCCAAAATGTTACGATTTTTGTATTCTAAATTATAGCTCAATCGAAATGGCACAAATTAACATTATTATATATTTATTATCACATGTTATTTACATTATTTTTGTACATAATAAAAGAAATATAAAACTATATACAAAATTA
>WYDE02238478.1:0-14369 GCA_009867175.2 Adela reaumurella
CGTGCCTTACATGCTGCTTGATATCTTGTCCGAATACCTTGCGAAATGTGGTGGTCGGTGTTGTGCTGTAATTTACTAGATCTTCTTACTTTTACTTTTACTAGATCTTTACTAGTTCTTGCAGCATAACACCGATTGCTCTGCTTATCCCGATTTTCGAGATTCAGCGTGAGTGATATGTATGTATGTAAGGTTCTTTCTGTGACAAAGGTATCAGTTAAGAATTGATTTTCCAAAATACAACCCATAAGGGAAGGGGACGAAAGTTTCTGTGGAAGTCGCTATGTCACAAATATGAAAATTACTGTTTCTGTTTCTGCATACGAATCAAACAAATGGATTGGATTTGCTACCACCTGGCGGTTCTTAGGGGCCACCCAGGGAGGGTGCTTGCAAAATTTGGGTGAGATCTGAAAACGGGAAGTGCTCGGACAAGCGATTGACGAACGGACGCACATACGAACTGCATGCGCGTTTAGGGGTTCCGATTTGGTGAAGTTATCATCTTTTTACAATTAGCATTTGAGATTTTTACTATCGTCGTTTAAAAAAAAATAGAAACGAACAACTTTTGCCTTTTATGCTGCTTTGATTTATGTCAAAATATGACGTCTTTTATGTAAGTGATAATGTGGGAATGCTACTATCGTGATCGGTAACGTAAGCCCGTCCCGCCGTTTTATTTGAGTATTCCCGTAATATTATTACAAGACGGGTGAGTTGATTTCGACGAGGCATTTAAAACATGATGGATCGAGACCAGTGGTTCCCGAGATATGAGTACATAAAATACAAATAAATAAACCAAGGGATATATTCCCATAGATAGACGGCATAATACAATTTACCATTTATAATTACATAGAAATCTTAGTTTACCTTACCTACATACTATATGCTACGAGTAAAGAAGAAAAATGTTTCCCTAATCCTATACAAAAAAATAATTTGTTGCAACCGGGCAAAATGGCGAAGGAGAAGCTGTGTGCAAGATTTAGTTGAGCTCAGACCACGGGATCCTAATGCACAGCCTAACACCAACCTAACAACAAAAAAAAAATATAATTACCGGGTGGTGATACTAAGACTCGGACATACATTTATATGGGACGAGGAATTAATTAATAATGGATAAAATAAAACATAAATATAGACTTTTTTGCTTCGCAGAAGGCTGAATTATTGCCAGAGGCAATTTCTTCTAGTCAACTTTTATACACTACACATTAGTATTGTCAGTGTATAGGTTCTCCTCACGAAGTTTTCTTTCACCGGGGTGCATTGCAATTTGGCACACAATTTTTCCCGAGATTTAAAAATTTGAAAAAAAAATGTGCGCATACCACATATCGAACCCACGATCTCTCGAGTAAGAGGCGCGCGCTCACCAACTAGGCTACGCCGCAATCCTATAAAATATGCAATGTTAGAGCTAACTGCTAAAGCATGATAAAATTTGAGTGAATAAAATGTCTTACGTAACCATCTTGAAACCCGGTGAAGAACATAGGATACAATTCCATTTTTCCATGCGGACGAAAACGTGGGTATCAGTAAGTATTTCTATAAAACAAAAATGCCATCCGACAAAAATGTCGGATAGGACCGGGCTGTTTATTAGCCACCAAATGCCACCATGTCGCGCTCACTGACAAATAAAAACAAGGATATCGTGCGCGGAGGTCGCTCGTTTTGTTACTTTTTCCAGTATTCCTTAAATTTCTCAAAAAATCAAATAATCTACGGAAAAACAATTTTATCCATTAAAATATCTTTTAAATGACTCTAAAAATATGATAACTATCATTCAAATTTCTGAAAAAGATTTTTTTCTAAAGCTATTTTTGGTATTTTTTTTTTGTATTTATAGAAGATTTTCAAAAATTCTGTTTCATAAAGAATTTATAACGAAAACTTCTCTATTCAAGGTACTTTTTTATACTTCAAGTGCTTCTGGTTACTTCTTATTTCGCGATGAAAAATTGAACGATTTTGACATAATGACTGCTTATTGCCTACCCTAAAAAATCAATTAACCTCAAACCAAATACAGCCTCAAAAAACTAAACTAACACATGGATTAACTAAACAAAAAATTAATAAACTATTTAAACTAATACAAACTAACGAAATGGTGTATATCTCCTCTATCCTGTCTTCGTGATCCCTGAGTGTCACAGAAATTTAAATTTGTTTAGTGAATTCAAAATTTATCCCGAGCAGAGCAATAAAAGTAAAAGAGTTTATTTTCAACATATAAGTAACAGTTTTACAGAAAAAATACAAATTAATTAAATGAAATTAATTTAAAAAATTTTAATTGAAACTAGGACTTCAAAAAGTTAAACTAAAACTAAATTACTTACTACATACATGATAAAGAAAAACTAACAAAAGATTAAATCAAATCCTAGAAATAATACCGTATAAAAGACAGTTGTGGTTAAAAATAAAAAATTAGAATTAAATTTTAAATTATTATTTGTCGACAAAGGTCTGGACACAGCTTGACCTAACCAGAAGTTTATGAGCTGATTTTAGTAAAACTACCAACAGTGATTTATTTTTATATTTAGTGCTTTGTTGAAATATAGAGCTAATACTTTTAGAGATAATTTTGTTTCCATTACCTATCGAGACTATTACTTTGTTACATTCGAGTGACTCCGAATTCACTGAACTTACTGGAACGTTAGTAAGAGTCACTATATTTTCTCGATTTCTTACTCGAGCGCATCTCTCGCCTATATCTCTTCTCCTTTCTGTCCGGTCGAGTAGACTGCCTTTGATGGCCGAGCGACCTAGCGGGGCGTGGGCCTTACTATGGACACTATCACAATTGGTTTCACCAAACGACCCGAGATAAATTCTCAAAGTGATTAAATTACCGCGTACGGCGTAGTCAAAGAAGGGTGTTGTGTTTTGTGATTATGTATGTATGCACGTGTGGGTGCATCTACGAGAATGATGCCATCTAGAGGAGGGAGGGAGAAATAAATTCATTAAGAGGGTAAATTTTAAAATGAAAACGCCGAGTGTAGGTATTTGCCGTGGAATGCTCTGTCTCGATAGGATAGACTCGACACCGATAGGAGCGTAATGGAAAACTGCAGCAGAGACCCATTATTTACCTAAAAACTGTCGGAGCGCTTCTCTCAGCAGAAACACATTTTTTGATTTTTTTTTCATTCCTTGATTTTTATAACCTAGTAGCTAGTCTTCAATGTTTTCAAAAGTTTTTATTATGAAGAAGTGATTTTTAAGCATTTTTAATTTCAGATACTTTTTAATTAAAAATCTTGCATGTGCAGTTTTAATAATTTAAGTATAAATAAAAACCTTTGATGAAATTTAAAAACATATTAAGAGTCCTAGCTGCTGGTTAGAGGATAGTTTGGCCAAAAAAATTGTCTGGATATTTTTAAAATGGGGTTGGGAAAAGGTTTCGCTATTTGTTCGGGCCGACTTTAAAAGAGTAGCCTCTTAAAAGGCCAACTCGAAAGATACAATTTTTTTGCTGGCAAAAAAGAAATATAAGCAAGTAGTACAATATTATGCGAAAACGTATAGCTTACCAGATTGGTCCTTTCGGACCACTCATATCATCACATATAAGAAGCGCCATCAGCAATATATTGAAGATATAAGCCAAAATCAGCAAGGGCGTATCAAATAAATCAATGGAAGCACACCAATGTACGTATGTATTTACGTACTATCACGCCTCTTCTCCGGACGTGTAGGTCGAGACAATTGGCGTCATTTGACAAGTTTTATCAACCATCATAAATTGCTTCATACATGCGCCACGGATACGGGTGGCGCATGCTATAAAGTTGAATGAGCCTACACATTTTCACCAACTTATCTTGTCAGTTCTTCAAGGAAGTTGATAATTGGCGTGTGGCGAGATATTGACATGTAAAATAAAACTACAAAATCGGCCGAACCTTTTAAGAAAAATTTCCGGAAAAGTTTCTTGCCAGTTTTTCTAGGAAGTTTGAAAATTGGTATCGGGTGAGCTATGGACACACAGAATAAAACTAAAATATTTCAAACCAATCGGCCGAACCGTTTAGGATTTGTGCAGAAAACAGACACACAGGCATATAGAAGACAAAAGATTTTTGGCGTAGTCGAGTAGTGTGCTTCGCTTCGCTCAGCCAAAAACTGTAGCCAATCGCTTAAGATACGGCGACAATGCTGTTAATAAGACCGCGGTTCTACTTGCCTATATCTTCATATCGTATCGTACTGTATCTAGGCTGTGGGACATCACATCATGGAATATGTAGGCGATAATCTCAGGCCTCTTGGGATCAGGTGTTCCGCGCTTAGCCAGCTATGCATGATGGATAGGAGATGACGTGCAGTTTCACGTGCATACCTATTATGTAAGCGTCTGTATAATCGTAAGCGAATTAATTACATTAACTTTTCATATACTAATAAATAAAGTGGAAAATGTGTAAGTAAGCAATTAAATAAGTATCTATGCGCCACGCTTTCTTTTTTTTTAATTGAGAGCGCGACACATGACACCGAGGCACCCACAAGGTGACTAACGACGCTCATGGACATTACGTTTTAGCGGGGGTTACGAATGCCATGCCGGCCTGACAGGTGCCTATTCACGCCCCTCTTGAAGGACTCGAGACTCGAGACATGGAGGGAAATATGTGGGCAGGGAGAGCGTTTCAGTGTTTACCGGTTCTGTAGATGAAATCTGCTATTTTATGTTCGCTTATAACTTGATAAAAACTCAATCAATTCACATGGCGTTTTCACTTACGTATTCTGAAACAACTGAGGATGGCTAGAGGATATTTGTAATCGCGGCAGTGAGCAAATATGTGCCACAAGGGAGAGCGGCCACGGGCGGGACAACCCGCAAATGACATGTTTTTATGATATTCAGATGCAAATGATATTCTGTATTCGATTACCGAAGTTAAGTAATGCTGGGCGCGGTCAGGACTTCCCTAGGTCCCTTCCCTCTCCTTACATGGCGGTAGGATTAAACCCGCCCGGGTTGGTACCACCGCACTGAATGAAGGTCGGTCGAAGCGGATATGAAACAAGTTCGTGTTTTCCGTCCTGTTCAGTGTAGCCGGCTGGAATTGAGGGAAGCACTGATATGGCACCTACCTACATAAGTCACCAAGGTGTTTACGCTGACATCACTGGTACCAGAAAACTGGTTCATTAGGTGATGTAGCCATCCGTAAGTTTTAAAAAAAAATACTAGGTACTATAGGTAATATAAACCATCTAAACATTGTCTTCTTTGGGCGTTGAAAATATGTGATGCTGCTCGATACGAAGTGTTGTGCATGATACTATACAGTTTTTCTTTGATTTATTGACATGCCAAGCGATGTTTTATTGGCAGTTCTTGTCCAGCAAAGTTGTTTGCCAGTTAATTACATGGATCATGACAGCTGCAAAAAGGAGAGAAGTTTATTCCTGTATACTAAATCAGAAGAATTATTATGAAAGAGTTTAGTAACATCGACTATCAAAAACTTGTTATTTCACGTAGGTACGTTTTCTAGAAAATGCCTTCTCGCGAGTAGGGCGGGTAGTCCGCCGGACGCAGGGCGCGCGCCGCCATTGGTGGGCGGGGGCGAGCGGTGGTGAGCGGTGCGGGGCCGCGGCGGAGGGGAGGGGCCTAATCTAATTTGAGCCAATCACTTTTTATAGCGCGTCCGCCGGCAGCGGCGGTGCGCCGGTAGGAGCCTTCTAGGCACGGTAAGGTAGATACTTGCAGTAGAGGTACGTACCTCAATGAAAGAGAAGCAATTGGGTACCCTATACTTAACCTCTCGAACGTCGGCCCTTTCGCGCGCGCGTAACGTTTTATTTTGAGATGTAATGCTACAGAATATTCGTATATTCTCAATAACAATTCTCAATCAATATCTCTCTCTTGTGATTATTGTCCACTTCGCTATAAACATTTAAAAAACGAATGTATGTATTTTCGCCCCAGACGAATAACATGCACAAATATTTTACAGCAAAAAAAAATTATCGGTAGACAAAGAATCGTTTTACATTTTGCAGTAGATGCCAGCATGGCGCTCTATTTGTCTCTGCTTACTCCTCCGGGGAAGAGGGGTGATGGTATGTATGTAGATTCCAGCCCTTAGACTGGTCTAGTTATGTAGAACTACATAAAAAAAAAATACATTTAGCTTTCCTACGATTTTTAAGGTGGGCACATTAAAATATATTAAATGGGCGCTCCAGATAATTTCAAAAGGGAAAAAAATAAAGAAAAACACGTAACTGTCCAACGTGATGTTCGACGGGGGACTCGAACCCGCGACCTTGGGTGGGAGAGAATCATAAAATATCAAGTGTAAATAATAAGTGCTTACAACATAACGACATAACGATTAAAAATCAAATCAATAGACACATATTCTCAAATGAACTTGGCCACTTCTCCAAATTGAGGCACGGAGCGTCTTACAAGGTCCTCGGTCTTCACATGACTGACTTCACGCCACGTCACTACGCCACCATTTTAACCAATCAGACATAGTTGCATACGCATATTGCAACGAGTGCATAAACACTTACGATTGGTTAAAACCTCTTCATTCACTCATGTGATGTTAACACGGTAGACGCACTGTACCGGTAAACCGAGCATGGGAAGACCACCGGCCAGGAGGGACATTAAGTGGTCCGGGGGCAAGCAGTGATACTGCACTGATTGTAAGATAACTTTTTTTTATGGCAACTGACACGGAAGGCTAACATCGCCTAATGCACCAGTCTTTTGGTACCAGTGATGCCCTGGTGAATTATGTAGGTAGGTGCCATGTCAGCGCTTCCCTCAATTCCAGCCAGCTACACTGAACTGGACGGAAAACACGACTGTGTTTTATGGCCGCTCCGACCGACCGTCATTCAGTGCGGTGGTACCAACCATGGCTGGTTTAACCCTATCACCATGTAAGGATAGGGAAAGGACCTACAGTTTAACGTGGAATCCGTACAACGACCAGCGTCAACGGTCTAGTGGTCACCCATCAAAGACCTGACCGCGTTCGGCAGTGCTTAACTTCGGTAATCGAATACCCACTGAGCTAACGTTGCTGATATTGATGCAAGTATGCGCGGGCCGCGGGTTGCCGACCTCTGGTCTAAAGTTTAGATTATTTTAAGCTCGACTGCGCAGCGCAACAACTCCAACACGTTTGAAAACTCGAGGAGTCGACCAGCTGTCAGCCGTGTCGATCTACTGTAGCGATCCCATTTGTCGACCATCGTATCGGGCCCTTCTAATTTACTATAGCTTGATAAAAACAATCGCACATTCATGTGTATACGTGTACACATACACACACATACGACCGCCCCCACACGTCATACAAGCCACGTGTGTGAGTATTCACATAATATGTATGTATATGTGAGCAGGCTATCATATTAACTGCTATAATATTGATGTGACATTAACTTCCGCTATATAAGTAGAATTGAACGTCGATATAGATATGTATATACTCAATTATGTACAGATGCTATTCCTGAAAGGTTTTTGAAAGGAACGGAAATAGCACATCAGTGCTCATCTGAAACTGTCACCTTGACATGTCATATTAATTTAATTATAATATTTAGATATACAAACAATGTTTGGTTTAATATTTATGCATTTATAAATGTTCTCAACTACATGTAATACTTCCGGTAAGTGATTCACTGAAAATTGGAAGTCCATGAAAATACAGCCTTATAAAATGCCGGTAATTAACCTATTTATATTTCAAATATTTCAATATATCATATGTAATTAATATTATAATACATCTTGAACGAATATAATACATATATAACTTAATGATAATTTATAACATTTTACACTGTTTTTATAACATTTAGATACATGTTTTATTAAAACATGAACTTACTGTTTACTTAGTACTAATATTAAATAACCCTTCAATATACTTTCCTTCTTTCCTTCCTTACGTTATATGTATATTTTCATATGTTTACGAATAGATGGTACATATGTATGTGTTGTGTATATCGTATGTTTATATAAATATATAAATTATATACTCACGGGTATAGTAGCTGTCAAATATTTTGGAAGTTGAGCATCCTAGGGCCGCTCGGTCGCCGTCAGAGGAACGCTCACGAAAAAAAACATGTCTTCGGAAACACATACACTCACGTTCACCATTGCAACTTCATCCAGGAACAGAGTAAAGTTATTATATGTCTCCTATCTAAACACTTTTTTGCTTTGTATAAAACGGTATAAAAATATGAAAGGTGGAAAATTATAAATTAACTTAAAATATATATATAAGCGTGGTCGTCGCTCTGAATTCGAGCGCGTACTGAACCCAACTGAGGGAAACTCACTTCAAATTTTTGGGAATAAAAACACGCTACAATAGGTCTGCAAGTTGGGACGAACGTTCACGATACTTGCGTCGGCGGAGCTTCCGGGCCGATACAGAAGTGGGCCAGCCTTCCTTCCGCATAAATAACTTTAAATTATACAGTGAAATACCGCCTCGGCGAAATATTCATGAAGGATCAAATAACTACCTATTTAACTATCAAAATATGTTATACATATAGGCATACTAGATGAAATCGGAAAATATTTTAGGTAAAAATACTTTTGTTATTGTTAGGCTATTTTTAGTTTTAGTTAGATTAGTTTTAATTTTGTATTAAGTTAATTGTTTTTTTGCTGATTTTATGCTTTTTATTGAACGATTATTCAGACTGACCAGCATTTAAACCTAGGTCTATAGCGTTAGCTGCCCATGAGTAAACCGAGATCAAGTCGGTTAATGCACTGGCAGCCAAAGCCGGTGAGTCCCAAAATCAAATCCAGGTCAAGTTGAATAATTTTTTGAAGTTCTATTGATTTTTTCTATTTAATCAGTATACCTTATCAGGCCTATAGAAACAAAACCGGAAATGTCCACCCACATGTGAAAATGAGTTACAGATTTCCTACCAAAAGAATGATTTTTGTCGATGTCATAAAGAAATTAAAAAAAAGAAAACCGGCCCTGTACGCTTCATATTTACGTTTGGAATATTAGCTGAGAAACAAAAGCGGCCACCTTATATGAGATTTCACGATTTTTTAAACAACAATGGCGATGTCCATTTACCAAAAATCAACTAGCCAAAACTTTCAGATCATGGACTAAGCCGTTTTTGTTTCTATAAGCCTATAATATCGTGTACTAGATGAATGTTTGTAGGCTTAGCAATGAAAATAAATATGTTTACTTCTAATTTATTTTTTGTGTTTAATGTCCCATACTTTTAGTGCCTATCATTGACATGAGAAGACTTTTTGGTATTATTGAAATTATCCGTAAATTCATAAAATTTCATAAACATATTTATTACGACACATAACATGTATCTTCGTCAAGTAGAACGTTTACTATAATTACTGTTCCCGCTTCCTTGCTAGCGTTATCATGAAGGTTGCAGCCAGTAAAGCACTGCATTATTAACAGATTTAGAGATATGCGGAATGAAAACGCAGAGACGTCAGGAAAACTTTTTTTATATTTCATTTTTTTTATTAAGTAGTCTAATTTTTTTAACCGCGTCTAACTTGAAAGTGTTCTCAATTTACTGTAGTGATATAGGTAATATGTAGATTTTGTTAGATTTAGATACATCTCAAGTGTCATTTTGACTGATTCTGATTTGACTTTTCTCAAAATATAAATTTCTTCATTTCGTCTTAAGAGAGCACAAAAAACCGCTTAAATTTTCGTTGGCTTCTTATGTGTAAGCTTGGACAAGTTTGTTTCTACGACTTTGCTTAATCTAACAATTCTTTTTGTTTTGTCAAGTTAAGTTTTTTCACCGGAAAAAGACAGATCCTTAAGTCCCTTTTACTTCAAGGTCGGCGTCAATATGGTTGAAGGAGTTCTGGAATTTATCTGTAGGTATTTTAAGTACAAAGTACCTATATGCGTATAGGTAAATGTTTTTATACAATTTATTAATAAATTAATTAGCTGTGAAGTTCTTAAAGTATTTTTTAATATTTAACGTTTACTTTCTCCAGGATCAAACCGTGTCGGCAGGAGTATAGCCGGTCGGCCTAGTGTGCGTGAGTCGTATCAAATGAAAGTGCGCCCCCGCCCCGCCAAGGGGGCGCCGGGTGGCGGCGAAATTTTTCGTTTTTCTCGTATTTTTCCGTCCCGCTCTGGTTTTTCTTGGTCTCGCTCATTTTTTCTTCGCCCGCTTCGTTTCCTAGAGCCCACACCACATGTGTCGGCCGCCTAGTAAAAGGCACGAAAGCAGATGCGCCAAAGTTGGGAAATTGGGGCAAGAGTGTTTCAAACTTGCTGCAATGTACTAGAAACTAGCTTGCCTATTTTATATGGATGGATGGCTAAATTATTCCAACGAACCAGTTTAGTACCAGTGGTGTCAGCATAATACACCTTTGTAAAACATGAACTATATTTCATAGCCGCCTCGACCGATCTTTATTCAGTGCGGTGGTACCGACGGAACCTTTTACGTCACCAAGTAATGAGGGAGAATGGATCTTCGGATCACGTGGAATCCAAATCACACTCATCCCTAGCGTTGCTTATTTTAATTTCGATAAGCGAATGCCGAGGTCTCGCACCACCGAGCTAATATGCTGGCATATCTGTCAGATGTCGAATATTCGATTATGTCTCTAAATATCTCTCACAGAGAGATGGCATTGCATGCTTTGATTATACAATGAATCGGATTTTGGATGTGCAACATTTCATCCAGGTGGCAAGTCTGGACTCGTCAGCAGGACGTTCGCTCAATGACAGCCACCCCGCCCTGAACTTGGTAACGCATTCCCTGCGTGAGTCAGATCCACATAAGTTTGGAAATTCAAGCCAAGCAATACTTTTTAGTATATAAACCACATAAACCAATGTCCTCATGGATAACTAGCAGTAGACCCTGGATCTGTAACCCAGTGTTCGAGGTCGAATGTGATTCTGACGACGACAGCATACGGCTTCAATTTGTGGCTGTCGCTGATCGAACTTTAACTTACTTCTCCCGAATATTTCATAAAAAATTCCCAGTGGTGTTATTACATTACAATAGTTACTTCTTTCCAAAGACACCACACTGATGATTTAGAATTCTCCCGATATTTTCATAAAAAAATTCAGTGATGACTTATTGTGTTTGGCCCATGATCGCCCCTCCCCCCCCCCCCCCTCCCCCCCTCTCCGTGGGTCAAAATCAAGTGTCAAATCAAATCCAATAATTTAACGCCATTCATTATATTATTCCTATAACTACAATAATTATATGATAGGTACGTCATCCATTAAAAGTTATTACGACAACTCATTCTATTATCAACAGCCTTCAGTGATCATTACACAATTCATTATAATCATGAGCTCTTAACCGTCCACTGCTGGATATACGCCTCTGTTATTTTAAACCTATTGTCACAAATCCATCATTACACAATAAATAAATAAATAAATATAGACTTTCCTGCTTAGCAGGAGGCGTACTTATTGCAGGAGGCAATCTCTTCCAGTCAACATTTATACACTACAACACTTTCGTATTGTTAATTGTACCTATATTAAAAATAATCTAATATTAAAAGTTTGTTCCAGTAGCCATTTCATTAAATCTTTTAGTTCCTTCGGTAGTTTATTGCATATGTGGGTATGTTTAAATATAACTCCTGTTTTATTTATTTTTTGTATTACTTGTTCTCTGTTGTTGTATCGTTATTATGTTATGTAACAGTATTATACAGTGATATACAGGTGGCAGCTGCCAAGTCACACAATCACATTACAGCGAAGAAGAACTGGCAAGAAACTGTTTCACAGATACACCACATATTCTTCTCCATAACCGCATTTCAAATGCATTTATTCTAATCTCATTTTTCTTCTGCCAATGCCAAGATTCACTGCCAAACATAATTGTGGGGTTCAGAATGCTACTATGATTAGCCATTAGTGCAAAGGAAGTAATCACCCGACTAATATTTAGTACCGGATTTCTTGCAGCACAATACCGATTGCTCTGCTTATCCCGATTGTCGGGATTGAGCGTGATAGATATGTATGTATGTATGTATGTAATATTTATTAAGTTAATAATTCAGGTTTAGAAAGCCGTGTTCTTACAGTATCTTTAATTTTTATTTTTATGTACGTCCTCTCGTCCCAAAATTTCGTTAATAGCAACAGGAATTTACCCACAACCTCATTACAAGGATGTGGGG
The DNA here is from genome assembly GCA_009867175.2 of Adela reaumurella. Classification (NCBI taxonomy): domain Eukaryota; kingdom Metazoa; phylum Arthropoda; class Insecta; order Lepidoptera; family Adelidae; genus Adela; species Adela reaumurella. The sequence goes on from WYDE02238478.1 coordinate 12,278, forward strand.
ATCAAGAAACTCAGAATGCTGTGACAATTGAAGGGTAATCGGAAAGGCTTATGCCCAATAGTGGACGCAGAACATAACTGATGGTGGTTGAAGACCACGAGAGAGGTATGCAATCAACAGTGGCTGAACATATGTTAAATCCCGTAACATCAGAATCTTCCCTTTGAATAATATCCTGAAAAGTACGTGTATTGAATCTTGGGTATGGCAGAAGAGACATGAAAGTAGAATGAATGGAGTTGAAATGTGGTCAAGAAGAAGATTATGTGGCGAATCTTGAAAGATTGAATGAGTAATAAAATTCTAAGAGAAAAATGGGGATTGAAAGAAGACATACCGACAAGGACAGTGAAAGTTATGCTTAGTTGGTTTGGACACATGGAGAGAATGGATGGTTGAGAGGATGACCAAACAAATAATTTAAGAAGCTAATGTGAAAGGATGTGTCGAGCGCGGTCGCGGCCGGCCGCCCTAGGCGAAACATCGGTAACTTTTTTACTGAAAGAGCAAGTTCGCATCACCCGTAATTGGGGCACATGTATGAAGCGATGTATGACGGTTGATAAAGCAAAGGATTGATGTCAGGAACGTATCTTTTTTTTTTTGTTATTGGAACTGACACAGAAAGCTACATCACCTAATGCACCAGTTTTCTGGTACCAGAGATGTCAGCCTAAATAACTTGGTGAGTTATGTAGGTAGGTGCCATATCAGCGCTTCCCTCAATTCCAGCCGGCTACACTGAACTGCACGGAATACACAAACTATGTTTCATTGCCGCTCTACCGACTTTCATTCAGTGCGGTGGTACCAACCTGGACGGGTTTATTCCTACGACCATGTAAGGAGAGGAAAGGGACGTACAGTTTAACGTGGACTACGAACCACGACCAGCGTCAACGGGCAAGCGGTCACCCATCCAAATGGTGCTCATTTTTCGCTGCCTACCCTTCCGGTAAGAGGCTTGATGATATGTATGTAAGTTACATCTCCCGCCTCCGCATATCCTGCGAATCTACTTCCCGTGTAGGGTGTGGAGTTTAACATCCACGGGGGGTCCCTCCTGCCCCCTCCGCCTCAAGACGGAGACTTCTTACGCCCCACGCCCCACGCACACACACGCACCCTCACGCACACAGGCAGCGCCGAACGGAACGGAGACTTCGTCGCTTTGGAACATACAGGGTGCTGGAAGGAAGTTCTTCGGGGAGTGCGATTGTATGTTCTATTTTTTTTTCATGTAGATATACAGGGTGTAATTAAATAAGAATCATAAACCAAACCAGTATTTCCTTTAGTTATTTGGAGCAAAACACGTAGATGACATTTTGTGCTAAATATTTTTTTCGTCTTCATCATCAGCGTTTGACCGTCCACTGCACATTTTTTTTATTCAGTACATAAAACAATTGTGGTAACAGCCTCATGTGCATGACAATATTTCTTAATCTTAATTTCTCAAATTAAACACAGTTTTACATAATACATAATTTCTCATCCATCAAACACACAAGTCATTAATTATTTTATAAATGATTCAGAATTCATTAATGATTAAAAAAAATTAAGAATTCATTCATAAATAAAATTGTGCAAGTTAATAATTTTTTACATTGCCTAGAAGATTTTCTATTTGAATTACATTTAAAATGTTTATAAATAAAATATAAAAATAGCGAGCCCTATCTAATCGATACCTAATCATAAACGATGAACATACAATGTCAAAAGAGAGCAAATATAGATAAAATTAATGAACAATATATAAACAATTTATTAAAACTATTTATTTATTTATTTAAAATAAACAGTGTAAAAAAATCACAACATCATGTAATCAAAATAATTGTAAAAATTATATAGATAAAAAAGTCAAAGTTATTACATATACTTTAATAATGATTCCAAATTTACATTCATTAAAACAACCAAAATTATTACAACTGAAATAATGGAAATAAGAATAAAAAATTATCACCGTAAGAATGGAGTATAAACTAAATAAATAAATATCAACTTGTCTGCTTAGCAGAAGGCGGACTTATTGCCGGAGGCAATCTCTTCCAGTCAACCTTTATACACTACAACACAT
>WYDE02238588.1:0-14365 GCA_009867175.2 Adela reaumurella
GGTCGGTGTTGTGCTGTAATTTACCGGAGTTCTTGCAGCACAACACCGATTGCTCTGCTTACCCCGATTGTCGGATTCAGCGTGAGTGATATGTATATTTATGTATCCTATGTAAATCCTTACTTCCAGACATTTTATTCACCCCACTACTGGGTACAGGCCTCTATCATTTACGTGATAAGAGAGGACTTCAGCCATACACTTCCACGGATACCAACCGGCTCGGAAGTGGGTTTTGCTCGCGGTGCTTTCTTTCACTGGAGTGTCAGACGCCATTTTAGAAAAAATTCAAAATGTATAAACATTTAATTGTGCAGCCGGTGGGAATCGAACCCGAACCTCCCGCTTGAGCGGCCGTGGTCTTGCCCGCTCGAATAATCTGAAAGGGTTAGAAATACGTTTCTTCAATTTTCTTACAACGCTACAATACTCATTTTTCAACCGACTTCAACAATACAATCTAAATAAGTTATACGATAGTTTATTGTGACGGTAGAAATTTATTTTATTGGGTTTTTCTTCGTTTACTGATTCTATATCAGAATATAAGAAAAATCCGGACACGAAATTAAAGAAAACGTCGTTGAACTGGGAATCGAACCTAAGACTTTTATGAAAGTCGGTTAACGCGCAGACAGTTATAGCTGGAGACCCAGCTTCAAACCTGGCTGGGCTGAATAATTTTTCGAAGTTTTATGAATTTTTCTGTTTCTATAGCATACACATTGTATAAGCGACGTGCATGCTTAGCACAAAAAAACAAAAATCCAAAATTAATATTTCTTAATTATACAAATCTACTTATATAATGTTTTTAAAGTATTTTAATTGTGTCAAGGAGATTATATTGTGTCAATGTTTTTAAAGTATTTTAATTGTGTCAAGGATATAGAAAGGTATGTTTGGGTTGTTTGGACAGATAGAAAGAATGGATGGTGATAGAGTGACCAAACAAATATATGAAGCGAATGTGGACGGAATGGTCGAACGGAGCCGCCCTAAGCGAACACATCAAGACCAAATAGGTGAACTTATACGGAAAGGACGATCTCGTAGCACCCGCAACTACGAACATGTATGAAGCGATATATGATAGTGAAGGAAGCAAATAATGCAAGTCAGGAACGTGTCACATGGCTCCAATATCTCTGCCTACCCTTCCGGGGAAGAGGCTTGTTGGTGAGTAAGTATACATACATACATATCACTCACGCTGAATCCCGACAATCGGGGTAAGCAGAGTAATCGGTGTTGTCCTGCAAGACCTCCGGTAAATTACAGCACAACACAGACCACCATATTTCGCAAGGTATTCGGACAAGATATCAAACAGCATGTAAGGCACCAAGACTTACTTGACTACTGTATGACTTGGTAGAAGTACCGTGCCAAGGTGAGAGGTGGCGAGGCTGTCGCCCTTTAACACGGCATCTTGTCCTCATCCCTTAGTTGCCTTTTACGACATGAATGGAAGAGATGCAGTGGGGTCATTCTTTTATGTGCCGGTTCCACACGGCTCAGATGTATGCATGAAGCAAATAATGCAAATCAGGAACGTGTCACATGGCGCTCAAATATCTGCCTACCCTTCCGGGGAAGAGGCTTGATGGTGAGTAAGTATGTATTTTTTAAATTTTTTCTTTAAATTTTTTCTCAAGAGTGATTGCCATTTGCTACACCTTGCCAGCTGCTACATCCAGAAATATAATAAACCTCATTGCCTCTAACCTTTCCCAGCTCACGCGGCCGTAACCTTTCAAGCAACGTGGAAATACGTCTCACAATCAGACAAAAATACTAATCCAATTCTTTGTCTGCCCGGTAAGGTAAGATGTACATAATTTATGAACTTAGAGATGAATAAATAAGGTAACATAACAATTATGTAATTAGATTTACATAATTTGATGAATATAAGATAATATTTAAGTTTTTCGCTAATTAATTAAAACTTTCGCCATTAAGGGGCCCAAAATGAAAAGTAATTATTGTGAAATCAGGTGACATTCAAATCAAATAAGTGGAAATAAGCGTATAGCGCTGGAAATATATTTTATGGTACAATAAATTCCGCCGCGCTCCTGTCTCCTAAGCGTGCACGGGATTTAATTTAGGTAAGTATTTTCATTTTTTATTATTTTTCATTCTCCCTTTTTTTTGGTAGGTAATTGTTATATTTTTTTAGTATTAGTTTTAAATTTGTAAATATTAAGTAATTTATTTTGTTATGTATGAATTATTTCTTACATTGTTCTGAACTTGAATAAACCAATACATAAAAAGTTAATATAACATTCAACATTCCAATACCAATTAAGATCTAATTTAGAACTTGATTTAAATACAAAACATAGTTTAGAGTAAAGTTAAGTACGTAATACTTACATTATGTAGGCACGTGCTCTCCGGAACTCTCAATACACGATGATTGGAGTACGAATACATTAAATTCTAACACTTTGTTTATCTTGATTGGCGTTTACTTTCACTCAGCCTAGTTATTACGCAACAAAGTACAATTAATATATTTAATTTTATTTATGACTTTCGTACAGCAAATACGAATTGGTTTCTTCAACTCGGCCATTAATAATTTATTTTCAAATAATTATTTATTTTCAAAGTGGTTGTGTTTGACTGATCACAACCAAATTCAAAGTTTCGTGTAAGTAACGTTAAAACAATATAAAGAAGAAGATATTGTTTTTGCAAATACAGAAAGTTTATTATTTTATAGTTACAATTAAGAAGTAACTTATTACAAGGTAGACGTACGCCAGTCTTGTCGTAATAGACTTCGCGTTACTCTTGAATCACGACGTACTTTGAGAAATTTTCAGCGATACTTCTAGCCGGTTCTTCTTCTTTAGGAGCCTATTATTCGCCCAACTGCTGGGTACAGGCCTCTCTCATTTAAATGATATGAGAGGATTTTTATTCATAAACTTCCGCGATGACCAATCCGCTTGGAAGTGAGTTTCCTCACGGTGTTTTCCTTCCTTCCTTCACCGGAGCGTCACCAGCCATTTTAGCGCAAATTCTATAGTTTTAATTATTTTGCTCCCTGGGGGGATCGAACCAGCACCTCCCGCTTGAGAGAGTGTGTTCACTCCAGTGTATGACTTGGATTATTTCAAGAGTGCGTAAAATGGCACCTGCCCCTTATTGAAACCGAATGCTTTTGGGCGTCGTCGGCAAAACGATCCACTCTAACGCGCCAAGTGTATATGTAACGTCTTAATAAAAAAAACAAGTAAAGTACATTATGGGTGCGAATGTTCCGATAAGGACTGGTTCAACTCATAATTTTTTTTACTAGAAAAATTTAACGAACCCAGTCCAATCCACGCTATCGAAAGGCGTCTATCTTGCTCCAGCGAACGCTACCAATGTGAATTCGCGATGAAATCTGTAAGACTCGATTCCTTTGTAACTAAGTAATGACAGTTACCATGAACGAGGAAAAGTAAAAAGTCCTGTTACAATAACGCACGAATAGTAACGGGTGCCCATTTCTCCGGATACTCCGATGAACTGAACATATGGACATTTTGTTGGGTTTTTATATGACTACACATGCGGTTAATCTAACACGCATAAAGATTTTCTCATAAAGAGAAGAATTACTTCTATTATTAGGTATCCCGAAATATGCCGTAAGCGACAACTCAAAAGGAGTACATGTGGGAACATGTGAAGCTATCTTACTAATTATTATTTTACGCATCATTTATTTAAAATATAAATATGATGACTTTTAATATTTAACAAAACGTAATAAATTACTAAAGCTTTATACTCATAACATGAGCACTTCTATTGAGCTTATATCGCTATCGCTGACGCTCAGGGTGGCGATCGCGAAAATTGACGGCTGTAGTCTCGCTGGAGACGAGATATCCGTGCTCACTCCAACTCGCCGTCAAGCTTATGCGTGCGTGTAGGCCTCTGTGTGGGTGGGTTTCGCTTGTCACGCCTCCACTCTAGCTTCCCGCACGCACTAATACGCTCGAGTGCGAGTGAGCACGGACATCTCGTCTCTCAGCGAGAATACACTCGACAAGTTTTGCGATCGCCACCCTGTACAATCACCGGCACGAGTCATAAGCGCAGATCAACTTAGTTCTTAGTTCTTAATTCTTTATTCAGCATTCTTATGGTAGTACACTACACTTGAATTTGTCAAAATATTCATTTTACATTTTACATCCAATAATTCGTGTAATAAGTTCGCCTACTACTAAGCAGAAAAGTCTACATTTATTTATTAAGTTTCCTTTTACTCATACCTCTGATTGGCCAAATAAAGTACAGTCTACAAAATTGTATTTAACCATTTATAATTGGATGAAATTCAGGTTTTTCGAATTCAGATTGTTAAACTGCTAAGTCGTAAATTTTGTGCTACGTTACTTTGAATCTGACGACTAAACCTCTTTTCTAGGTAGATAAAGTCGTGTAGTTTTATCGTAAGTTCAAATTCGTAATATAGCCTTAATAGGCCTTTAGGCCTAAAAATAAAATAAATATAGACTTTTCTGCTTAGCAGTAGGCGAACTTATTGCCAGAAGCAATCTCTTCCAATCAACCTTTATACAATACTACACATTAGTATTATCAATGTATAGTTTTTCCTCACGAAGTTTTCCTTCACCGGGGTACATTTTAATTTTGCACACAAATTTCACCCTATATTTTAAAATCCGGAAAAAATGTGCGCATACCAGGTATGAAACCCAAGACCTCTCGAGTAAGAGGCGTGCGCTCACCAACTAGGTTACGCCGCAACCCAATAAAGTATAACGTACGAACGCCGCCGCCTCCGCCGTGACCAATGACAGGAAGTTATCAAATTGAACGCTTTGAATTTTGCAATATTAAATTTAGTTGTAGCCACCTGAGTAAGTAGATAGATGGGTATTTTTACATATTTTTTTGTGGATTAACCGTCAACGTCAGCGTGGATTTTTGTGTTGACGACGCCCAAGAGCATTCAATTTCGAAGGCGGACGTAACCCAGCGTGACAGGCGCTTTCGTGCTTCTCTTGAAGGATCCCATGTCATACATACCCTGCAAAACATATTTGTGAGGATGTGCATTCCAGAATTTGGCCGTGCGCGGATGATAAAGAAATGCTGGAGCGCTTAGTTCGTACTTTAGGTAGCTTTACAAAAGTGATCGCATTATCTGTCTGTTGAAAATCGCTTAGAACAACTCCTCACAGAAATCACCGCTAAATAGTCGATAAATAAAACACACTTACGTCTTGTCATGATGTGGCTTTGATTTTTAAATAGCATCCAGTGTTGACGAACCTAACATGGATTTTATAGCGATACGTGGATGTCTATCCTTTAGATTGAAAAGTCAATGCCCGTTTGTCATTTTTGATTTTCTTTAAAAAAAAAAATTAAAAATCAATGCCCCTTTTTCCGTTTTATTTTTTTTTTTAAAAGAAATATGAGTTCTAAATGTGCACCTTTATCACCTTTGGATAAATATTTCAGAAGAGGTTATCTATATTTTACACTTATTATATACTCTATTGTTTTCACACCTTTATCATCTTTGGATAAATATTTCAGAAGAGCTAATCTATATTTTACAGTTATTATTTAATCTATTGTTTTTGTACCTTTATCACATTTGGATAAATATTTCAGAAGAGCTAATCTATATTTTACAGTAATTATTTACTCTATTGTTTTTGTACCTATATCACCTTTGGATAAATATTTCAGAAGAGCTAATCAATATTTTACACTTATTATTTACTCTAATATTGTTTTTGCACCTTTATCATCTTTCGAAAAATATTTCAGAAGAGCTATTCTATATTTTACACTTATAATGTACTCTATTATTTCTTGGTATTGGTCGTGGTCCAACTTTATCATCTTTGGATAAATATTTCAGACGAGCTAATCTATATTTTACACTTATTAAATACTCTATTGTTTTCGCACCTTTATCATCTTTGGATGAATACTTCAGAAGATTTGGAACGAAAACTTAACTTAGTTCCGGGTGTTCACTTTAGAAAATAACTTTGATTTCGCAGCGCTCCGCGAGACTGCATGCACTTATCTGATTTCTCTCGAACGCGCAGATTCGAGTGCCGAATTCAGAGGTTTAACGCGAGCAGCCTTCGGGCGTATCTTGAAAATATTTACCCACGAATTTCGCGATTTTGCCGTGCCCTTAATGGCTTCAGTCGATTTACTTCTCGAATGGTGTAGAGACGTCCTGGGCACGCAAGGTGTTCGTGTACGGGTCCAATTGAAAGCTACTGCTGGATTTGGAATTGAGACCGAAGGTGGAGGAATAAATGTTTTATTAAAATAACTGAATGCGCCGAGCAGTAGTACTGCAGCGGGGACAGTCGACGTGAAACTACTGGGTGCAAACTATTATTAGAAATATTGTTAATTTTTATATAACGATGCATACGTTATGTATACATTATGTATATATGTTTATTAATTTAAAATATTTATTTTGAGGTTTAAATTTCCAAAACAAAGATTTAATGTGTTATCAATGTAGCTTGGCTTCATCCTATTGTTAAAATTTAGTTATAAAAGCTAACCTTTAGACAGGAACTACATTCGGAAGGAAGTGCAATCTGCAATCTGTAATGTATTTATAAGCGTAAGCGGAATGCCTTTCTCAATGTTTAAAACAGTTTATATATTTATTTTATGATATAAATATTGATCTAGAAAAAAGGTATACGTAATTATATGTTGCTCTAAGTTTCGGGCTTAAATACAGCGTCAGGTCAGGTTAATCTTGACATGACATAGGCTGCGCCAGACCATTTTTTTCTTTATTTATTTTATTTTGTTTAAATGTATTGTATTGCTATTGAAGAGAAGATAAGCATTCTTTGTTTCTTTCTAGATTGACACAGTATTTTAGAAATGGAATTATTTTCGGTACCATAAGGTACTGAAAAGAATTACCCCACTGATTTATTCCCATGCATATAGTAAAAAGCGACAAAGGGATAAGGACAAGATGCCGTGCTAAAGGGCGACAGGCTCGCCATCTTTCACCTTTGCACGGTACATTAACCAAGTCACGCAGTTCGTGCCTTAAATGCTGCTTTATATCTTGTCCGGATACCTTGCGAAATGTGATGGTCGGTGTTGTGCTGTAATTTACCGGAGTCCTTGCAGCACAGCATCGATTGCTCTGTTTACCCCAATGGTCGGGATTCAGCGTGAGTGATATGTATGTATGTATGATTAGATAACTCAAACCTGAATTAAATGTCTGCATACATTTTAACACTTTAATTAGGCCAAAAATATAATAAAGGTATCTCCAAAATCGGCCGTTGTGAGTGCTGGTGTCCTTGCACAGGAAAGCTAAGTGTGGGAAAAACACCTGCCAGGTAGGATCACAACATCAGATACGTCGCGGGCTAACGGTGGATTCGTGTTGTTGAGTGCAGGGAAGGGTGCAAAACATTTAAGAGGCGTATGTCCAGCAGTGGACTGTCATAAGTTCTATAAGTAACATAATTAAGATGTTCTATAAGAATATAGTTAAGATGTTATATAAAAAAAAACATATCATTCCTTAATTTGGTTCACTGAAGTTACACTGGAATAAGTTTAAATAAAGTAAACAAAAATGGATTGTGAAATGCATATTTTAAAAATAGAAAATTTTCCTAGTTAAAGCTTTAACTTAGTTTAAAAATATAGAGCTTCAAATAAATTAAAGAGTTTTCATCCGGAATTAATACGCGAAATGGTTGCACGAGGTGTGAATGTTTTGCAAATCGAATGATTGAATCCTCCATTTTCTTCGAACCGTACCGCACTAAAAGCTTTCAGTACCTTGTCAATAAATTCATCGCTTCAAATGCCGTCGACACGGCGTAGTGGGGCGGGCGGGGATGGCGCATGGCGAGTACGCGGGCAGGCTTGGGCGGGCGAACGAACCGGCTGAGTAGTCGTGGGTGGGGTCCTCAGCAGAAAGCGAAGACGGTGCCGCTCCTTCGTCAGAGAAATGCGCTTTTATGACACTTTCAATCCGGAGCAGTAAAAATTTTAAAGCGCATAAAATATAAGTGTAGGTACACGATTTTAAAGTGCAAGAATATTGTGAAAAGGTAAAAAGTTTCACAGCCTGGATTTTCTTTTTAAACTGTACTATATAATAAGGCGATCATCACAATACATACATAGATGGCGCAGCAAAGCTATCTATGTATTGTGTCATCACGGCTCTTCCTCGGAGAGGCATTTGAGAGCCAATGTCATGACCATGACATTTTAGTAGCGAAATTAGAACACTACGGCGGCGGTGTCAAAAATAACTCTCTAAACCTTATGAAGTCATATTTATCGGGAAGGAAACACGTAACAGCTATAGATGAAAATTATTCTGTTGAAAGTTCTCGCCATTATGGAGTACCACAAGGTTCTATTCTGGGCTCATTTCTGTTCCTTGTGTACATCAATGACCTTCCTGGATGCCTGGAAAACGAGGGGAGCCTGGTCATGTTTGCAGATGACGTGTCTTTATTATTTACAGGTAAAGATATTGACAAAGCTGTGAGAGCAGCTAAGTCGACAATGACGATAGTCGACAATGACGACGAAAACAATGACTTAAACTCAACAACTTATTATTTAATGTGTTGTTAACACTAAAGCTCTTAACTTTTCATTGCGCCCGAATACTACACCAGAATATATTCGGATAGATGATAACAAGATAGAATTCACAGATTCACAAATTTCTATTAAATTTTTAGGTGTAAAGCTAGACTTCAAACTAATATGGGACAAGCATACATCCTTAGCTTCATCCACTGTCATACACCGCCTCATACATCCATCCATCTCTATACTCCTGAAGGGGTCGAAGCAGTGAGCAAATGTGTTGTGGTCGGCGCCGCGGGCGGGATGCACCACCGGCCCACTAAATAGATGACATGTTTTATTATTAATAGCGGGGGATCACTGTGCTTATAGTAAGTTTAGTTCTCATTGAATGAATGTGACACTAACACATCAGAAAGGATTATTTGTTTTTTTTTTAACAATGTAGATGTACCCTCAATAGTATCTGCTGGGAAAAATATTTATCTATCACAAGCATTAAAGATATGTTTGTAAAATGTTAGAATATGTAGTGTGTGTGTGTGTGTGTGTGTGTGTGTAGGTATAGGGTGTGTAAGTAAACCTTATCGTCTTGTCAACGTACGTTACAACAATGTCAAGCGCTGTTACCGGCGTAGACTCACTCGACGTGTCGAGGTCGAGGTGCGAGTGTGAAGCATATAGATTTTGTATAGACTTCTCTATCTGTGTCACTGTCATTTCTCACTCACTCACTCGAGTGAGACGACGCCGCCGGTAAGGGCCCTGAACGGAGTGGCGTCGAGGCGCAAACTCATAAATGAGGCTGCGGTTTAAGTTTACCTCGTCGGTCCACAAAATTCTTTAAAAAATATTGTCATCTTCAATCGAATTTTTGGACAAGTTTTTGATAGTAAAATGAGCGTAAAAATATTTGCGACATCTAGACGAACAGACAGACACTGAGCGATTCCATTAAGGTCCCTTTTTGCAATTTTTACGAAGGGACCTTAAAAACATAGTTTACATCTTACTATTTCAACCATAGCACACAACAAACTATCTATTTCTGACATTTCCAATTTTTTATTTTTATTGAAATGTTGTTATGTATGATTATCTTATATTTCCAAACGGACAAAACATGCATATCTCTATGAACACAAAGCGTGCTCAATCACCGCAATACCATATATAAACGTGGTTTGAATTGCATTTTAGACGCATCCTCTAAAGTACTCGTGCATAAAAGCGATCGAGACCACTCGCTTAGAACGACAAGGTTCTAACACGAGCTGAACTTGCAAATAATAGAACCTTCTCGCTTAATTATAGTATAATATTTGATGACATCATCTATGGCGCCATTGTTACCGTTGGAGGGTAATCTAAGCCATATGTTAGGCACAGCACGGATTGTGACATCAATTGGACCAAAGTGTCTATTGAAGTGATTTGCAAACGTGAGAACACGCTCATAGGACGTATACTCCATTGAATAGGGCATTTGACCCATGCATTAATTTACCCGTGTCGATGAGATTTTAAGTAAGAGTTTACTCTTACTTAATAACTTCATCATTACTGCTCATTCAGAACCGAGAACAAGAAACCGCCAAGATTGAGGTGACAGGGATATCGCTTCCGCGCCCTGCGCTCCGCCTCACCCATTGTCATAGGATACTTAAAATCCAATTCCGGTTACGCCAAGATGTGGCTGCTATAAATATAAAAACTAAAAAACTAAAAAATAAAAACTACGTATTTTCGAGCGTGAATACGTAGGGAGGACGTATGCGAGATATAAACTTAGTGCCCGCACATTTAGCCGTTATGATCATATTATCTGCCACGTAAAACCTAGTTCTGATTACTTTAAGATGTGGCTCCCATACAAAACGGCAAGTTTTATCCAGCTGGGTACGTAACGAACAAGTGCGTGGTATAGAAACACGCATATTTAGTACTACAGGTCATAGGATAGTCTACTTAATTAAAGCCCAGCTCCAGTTACGCTAAGATCTGGATCTTATACAAAATTACAGTTTTATTTCTCGAGCGTAGACACGAAGCGAGAACGCAGACGAGATATGAACTTAGAACACTTAATTTTAGCTATATGGGACGCAAAATAGGCTACTCAAAATTCATTTCATGTTACGCTAAGATATAAATAAATAAATATAGACTTTTGTGCTTAGCAGAAGGCGGATTTATTGCCGGAAGCAATCTCTTCCAGTCACCTTTATACACTATAACACATTTATATTGTTAGTGTATATGTTTCCTTACGGTGTTTTCCTTAACCGGGGTGCTTTATAATTTTGCATACACATTTTAACCTAGATTTTAAAATCCGGAAAAATTGTGCGCATACCAGGTCTCGAACCCACCACCTTTCGATTAAGAAGCGTGCGCCCACCAACTAGGCTACTCCGCAACCCTTTAGCAAGATATGGCTCTCTTACAAAATTACAGAATTTTTCCATCGTGAGCACGCAGATATAACACACACTTTTAGCTATATGGGACAAACGACAGCTTATTCAAAATGCACTACCGGTTATAGGCTAAGATATGGCTACCATACGGACGGAAAACATGTTCATATGATAGACTACGTAAATCCAGTTCCGGTTACGCTAAGATGTAGCTCTCATACAAAATTCCTTGTTTCTTCGATCGTGGACACGACGCGTGAAGGAAGGCGAGATATAAACTTAGAACACGCTCATTTAGCGGTACTGTTCAAAATATAGGCAATGTAAAATACAGTTCTGTTTACTGACAAACTACGCACACCCTTTAGGGTGTGCGTAGTTTGTAGATGCAGCCTTTTAAGGCTGCATCTAGAATCATGAAATTTTGGACACGAGCTCCACTTTTAACGTAGGTGAGCACTGAGGATTTTTGAAAATTAATCGATTAGGAGGGTTAATAAGGTCATGAACGTTTTTATGCAAGTCCAACATTTTTAAAATTGTATTTAACTTTACTTAACGAGATATAAACTTAGTTCCCGCATATTTAGCAGCAATGATCATATCTTCCACATAAAACCTAGTTCTGATTACTTTAAGATGTGGCTCCTCCCATACAAAACGGTATGTAACTTGTATGTTTATAAATACTTTTTTTTAAATTCATCAAATATCAGTTTTAAATAGGGGATGAAAGTTTATATGTACATCAGAAAGACATAAACGCGTCAAATCGTTCATCCGTGTTTCCTTTTTGGGGTAGTATGGGATACGGAATTTGGGGGAGGAGAGGTTTATTGTGATGTAAAACTGGTGGAGACGCGCGCCTAAGAAAATACGAAAAATAAAAGAGGTCAAACTCGCCAAGTTTTTTTCTAGGGGTGGGTCGGGTTGGTTTACTGGATAGGCTGTGGCAGGGAGGGTTGATTTAGCGCGGGTAGGGGTAGGGGTAAGGACTGGGCACATGTGTTAGAGGTAGGGATGGAGGTAGGGGCAGGGGGAGGTAGGGGCAGCGCTACAGGAAGAGGTTAGGGTTAGGGGTAGATGTAAGTGTTACGACAGGGTAGGAATAGGTGGAGTCGGGGAATGACGGCGAAGAGTGATTTACCGCGAGCGGGGTCGCGGGAAAAAGCTATTACTACAATAAATTTAATATAACGCATAATTCATGTCGATGTCGTCTACACTATCTACTCTACACACTCAACAAGTGAAACACCTAGAGATCAAATTTTTACATAAATAAATAAAAATAAAATAAAATAAATATAGACTTTCTGCTTAGCAGGAGGCGGACTTATTGCCGGAGGCAATCTCTTCCAGCCAACCTTTATACACTGCAACACTTTCGTATTGTTAATGTATAGGTTTCCTCACGGTGTTTTCTTTCACCGAGGTGTATCGTAATTTTGCACACAAATTTTAACCGAGATTTTAAAATCGGGAAAAATTGCGCCCATACCAGGTCTCGAACCCACGACCTCTCAAGCAAGAGGCGTGCGCTCACAAACTAGGAAAATGGGTTTGCAAGTCGCTTTGGATTGTGTTAGGTTATGTTAGTTTTTAAATTAAATTAAATAGTTTCATTCAAAAATACATTTAAAAGATTTGAACTGTAGATGTTTTGAACCTATAACAAAAAATAAGTATTACTGTACACGTTGTGAGCTGGACCGTTTAAACTTTATAACTGTATAACGCTTCTTTTCTGCCAATAGCATTGATTCCATTACATACATATAGTACCATAGTATGTAGCACTTGGATCACTGTCCATCCATGTTACAGATTCAATCTGTCCAAACACTAATGACGCGATCTTTCGAATGAATGTCTTCGCAGTTAAATAAAGGAATGCGGCGTTAATTGCAAGTAAAACTGAATTAAATGAGCTCGAGTATCAGCCTCTTGGTGGTCCTGATCTTGAAGAGGTGACGACTAAAGGAGAAATAGCTGAAATACCACAAGAGCTTGTGAGGATGGCACACGGAATAGGTACCCTAATGGACCCGACGCGCGCCGCTCTATGTATGGGAACCTGGGGCTCGCCAAAAATTTGCTAGGCGCGGGGAACATAGAAGTATTAAAATACTTACATGTGGAAGGATATGACATCTTTAGTAACTCCTGACGTTTTTGTATTGTTTGGGCACCTGAAAACGGCACAAATCGTCATCCTGCAGGAGATGTTGCCGGAGTTACGCACTCGAGCGACAGCGAGAGATCGTATTTGAACTATGTCGCGGTTGAACTGACTAGTACGGGAAGCGTTCCGGTGTTGGGTCCTTTAATAGTCCGTGGCAGCATCCATCATCATTCCAAGGGCCACCGGGACAATCCGCGCTTACGCGCTCGCCGATCATACCAAATAACGCCGAAAGACTTACAAAGCTACGCAAAATAACGCTGCACACGTGTTGCGCGTGGTGTCGGGTGAACGTTACCGATCGTAACTTTCCACTTTGTTTTAGAAAATGAGAACTCCGGTTTTCTACCCACTAAATGGGGTGTTTTATATGAAATTTTTAATTACTTCGGCGTGAATTCTGCTCTGGCATACATAAGTAATAGAAGCATACCTCTCTCTCTACATGTCTGGCGTCCAGTCTACCCACGTTAATCTAATGCAGTAGCCAGCGACATCGTTTCTCCAGGAGGAGGCTAGAGAACAATACCGCATCCGCGGCGCGGCGCGGCGTCCACGCAAAAAGGCAGAGAGAACAGAATGGGCACCGGCCGCCGCGCCGGCTATTCGGGATACCTAAATAAATCAAGCGAGACGGGCCGGTGGGACAGGACGGGACAGCTTGGCGGAATGCGAACTCCGTTTCCAAATTACAGGCGAGGTCGGTACTACGGGAGGGAACTATAATCAGTCAGCACATGTGCTCACAAATATATATTCTCCACCTAGGAAGGGGAAGGTGATGAACTCAGTTTGCAATGGCTTCACCGAACATATCCAAGCCATTGGGCAGTATATGCCAAGGTATAGTGGTTGGGTGTCAATCGAGGCCGGCAATGGAAACTGACACGGTTTGGCTACATCACCTACAACGTCCGTGATGTCAGCCCATAACAGCGGGCGCTCTATATTTCAGCATACTTCACGTTTCGGATCGCTCCAAACCCTCATCAGCTAGTCTGCAATGGACTAGGACGCGAAGAACCGCCGCCGTCATGCCAGAACCGCCGTCGACCTCCATCTTAGTGTAGTCACTTTACGTGTAGGTTTGCAAAAAATCATAACACCGATTTAATTTTTTATACGAATATTACATCGA